>JXSR01S074133.1:51002-61223 GCA_000969725.1 Ophiothrix spiculata | reverse complement strand
AATAAACTCGATTTTGATATTCGTAACATTCCGTTCATTTGTGGGAGAATGTCAAGTATATCTTTTCATTTGTGGGAGAATGTCAAGTATATCTTTTTATCATTTTAACAGATATTATTGTAACCGAAGTGTATTACACAACATCGGAGCTGACGACACAAGGTAACCAATCTTTCAACCAAACCAGACATGATAAGCATCGTGAGGCATTTTTAAATGCAAAAGGGACAATCTACACGGAGTGTAGTAGATCCTGATGCATCTCCGAAACCAGATCTGAGATCCACATCTCCGTAGACCGCTTACCCGTATGCATGTATACACAGAGTGTTGTACAGCAGATCCGGATCTGACGCCCTTGTATCCACAGTCTACTGCCAAGCGGCTCACAGAGATGCATATTCATCTAGATTTAATGATGTAAAATCATCCAAACAAATGTTGTATTGGATGTCTACAGGTGTGTGTGTCTGTGTAAAGGCTATATCTATCGCAGACATCCACCGGTGCTTTTCAAAGCTGACACTCTGAACGCACCAAAATCGCAGCATCCCAGTGAAAAATACCCATACATATTCATATCTGTAATGACTCTGTAAATAAAGCGATATTTTCTTTTATACAACTTACAGAACTGAAACCTATTTCTCATTTTCAGATATTTATACAACAGAGCTAATCGGAGCTGATCTTACTTCAGCAGGTAAATGTTTCTCCTCCCCTCTTTAAAGTCTTCATAAACATACGGTAGGTTAGGCTTGGCGTCCAAAGAAATTCGCTTGCCCGAGTGACATTCGCTCGCCCTACCAAGCAAACTTCGCTCCAACTTGAAGCGACATTCGCTTAACAAATTTCACGACATTCACTACACTTCAGATTGAATTGGAGTAAAGTTCGCTCCGAATATTCTTGTGTTTGTTTATTCAATAATCATACCACTTCACCATGCGCGAGTGATATTCGATTGAAATGATGTTTGCTTAATGAGAGTGACATTCGCTCTCCGTTTTAGCGGATAAGTCAGAGCGAATATCAAGAGCAAATGTCACTCCACCGAACGAATGTCTTTGGACGCCAAGCCTTACGACTCCTGCAACAATTGGAGCACTCTGCTTAAACTGTTGATTTTGAAGATTCATCATACCGTGCCATCATATTACCTTTGGAGTACAATTTTATTACATAGAAGGTACTAACTGCTTCAATCTGGGGAGACTTCTAAATACCGGGGCATCAAATTATTATTTTTTCCTCGGGAGCAAATTTTTGAAACTCAAAAGTTTCCTCAATCAGCTCGTATTTATTTATTCTCATGAAGGCACAATTTCCTCAATTTCTTCTGTTGCTTCCTATTATTTTATTTATTTATTTATTTATTAGGCTTCAAGCAGGCTATATATAGTGCTTTCTTAGTTGTAAATGTAAATTTCATTTGGAGGATGTACTATAGAGTGTGCTCGATTTGGGTTTTGGGTTGCGATCGAAAAGTGCAAGAGACGTGCTTAAATAATTCTCCAATCTGCACCTTTGGAACATTGGAAAGTAAAGTGCATTCAAGCACTGACTGAGATTGAATTCGTTTGCACTACAGAGGTGCTGTAACCATGTTTCAAACTTAAACCTTAGGGCCTATTTACACATGATATGAGCATTTGGTTAGCTATGTTACCCGCTCGTTAGCCGCTCATGAACCAGGTAAGTGTGATTTCAATTAGAAAGTCCACGTTCGTAACTATTTTAGGTCACTCGATCGCATTGAGTGTATCTTGCTGATGAGCTAATATTGTCAATGAGCAAGTCGTGTTCATGTGCCAACGCAATTGCTAAGTTGGTTCGTTCTAGAGTCGCTCACGACTCGCGCGCAAAATAAACAAAAGTAGACATCACTAGTTATGTGTGAATATAGCCTTAGGTTTGTAAAATACATATACAATATAGTACTGAAATTTGGTTGTACTCTAACAGCGCTGAAATGGTTCTTGAATTATGCTCCAAATCTGCACTTTAGGGGAAACAAAATGTAAAGAACATTTTGTACCTGATTTTGGTTGTACTCGAAAACGCGAAAGGTGGTAAGGTGGTACTAGAATCGGTGTTCCTGATCTGCAACTGAAGAGTGTAAAGTACATTTCTATTGTAATATGTACTAGTAAATGTGTTTGACTTGGGTTGTGTAATATTACCAATTTGTGGGTTATAATATAAACTTATATTAAGCATCGGGGTTTAGCGCAATCTCGCAAAAGCTTCAAAATTCACACTTAATCTTACTTTTTATGGTCCATCGCGCTTTTTAAGATCTATTAAGAATTTTTACAGTTTTTTTTTCCAAAACACTGTTTTCAATGTCAATTCACCATTAAACAAACAAGAGCTGATCATAAATTCATAATTTATGAACGTAGGCTAAAACATATAACTTGCAAAACCCTGTGTTTTGTCGTTATTCAAGTAAAAATTGGTGTTTAAGGGGGAAAGCACGTTACTCGATTTTACGTTTTTGCAAATTTATTTTGTTCCATAACTTTTGAACAAAGTGCTTAAAGTTAATTAAATTATACATTTCCAGAAAGGAATTTTCACAAGGTACATGATGATGATGTTGATTTTTGACCAAAAATCACAAAAACACATTTTTTGGCCATTTGGGCTTCCGGATAAGCTAAAAATAACACTTTTTAATGATCTGCGAATGGGAATTTTAATTTAAAACACCAACTCGAATGTTGCGTCATTTTTATTTTTCGGATTTTTACCATTTTTTTAATTTTCATGCCAAATAAGGTCAAAAAATGACTAAAAATGGAAAAGAGTGAATTTTTGACATTATTTGGCATGAAAATCAAAAAATTTGCAAATATCTTAAAAAGTAAAAATGACGCATCACCCAAGTGGGTGTTTTTAAATTAGAATTCCCGTTCCGAGTTAAGGAACAAAATCAATTAGCAAAAACGTAAAATTGAGTAAGGGGATTCCCCCCTTAAAATGCATTTAAATAACATCCCTGTCGTCAAATAATAAATTATTTTAGACCCGGAACCCCTAGATTTAAGTCATTTATCGTATATACTAAAATAAATCACATGACCACGATGACGTAATCATCTAATCCGTGTTTGCTAGGAAATTTCATGATCTTGGTTATGTAACATTCTTGGCACTTTTTGACCTGATTTTTCTCGCTTTTTATAAAACCGGCCGCACTTTTTTGCCGTTTTAAATCGCGTTAAACCCCAGTACTTACCTTAAATAACAGAAGGAACACAATTTTCTCAACAGCAATACAGTGCAATAAAAATGAATTCGCTTGAGCCCACTTGGGGTCATAGTAAAAGATAACCGTTCTTCTTTTAATATTTTAACAGAAATCACCGACCAATTGATCACTTTGGCAGAGAACACACGTGCCCCAATTAGTGAGTATGCAGAGTACGACTTTATAGGAAATGTTTGTATCGAAACAAAAATATCAATAAAGCTCATTCATGACCTGATATCAAAATCAAAATATCAAAATACGATAGCAAAATATAAATTCAAACGTTTGTGTATTAATCCTTTCTATTTAATCCGAATTCTTGTTATTTGTAGATTCACTGAATGCTGGTGCAGTTACAGGCATCGTGATCGGCATTGTCATTCTCCTTATTATACTTGTGATTGTTGTTGCCATTTACTTGATGAAAAGAAGAAATATTTCCGAAAAATCCGATGCGGAAGCTACCAACATGAATGACGTCAATAAGAAGGCTGGCGAAGATGGAAAACAGGACAATGCTAATTCCCATGAATAAGCTCTATATTGTAGAGTGCTTCGCGTCTGACAAGCGAACTAGACCATTCCTATAATTGCCATATTTTCGCCGCTGAAGAATGTCGGCACTCATAGAGGCCAAGTATGGGGATGCGTTATATATAATACATCTTGGGTATTTGTCTTTGTACCAATTAGTCGAGATGTACGTGACACCATACTTTGGCTCGTTATAAGTGCCGATATCCGTCAACGGCAACGTCAAAAATAAGCCATGAGGGTTTGCACCTGACGCCATATCAGATACATAGATTCAGTCAACATCAGGTAGTCCCAGGAAGTTTATTATAATACCAGGTGTCCCAAAAATGGTTACATGTAGAAAAATGATCTTGTGCAAAAACTAATATGGTACTTGGGAAAACAAAACTTTGCACAAATTATACTACAACACTTTGTTAGATACCCTCTACATTTTTGCATCACTGCATTATATTTTTGAGTTATCAAAAGTAGATACCTATGTTAGAAAATAATTAAATCAAAATTCAATAAAGTAGTAAACGTTTTGTGTTAATTCAATCTGTAAACTTTTTAACTGACCGTGTAGAATCAGATTTTATATTATACCAAATTTTGTACAATTTTCAGTATACAAATATTGGCTGCTTTAAGGGGCATTGTTTAAATTATTTTCCCGAGGTGCTGGTTTTGAGATCACGGAGGGAAAATAATTGTAACCATACCTCGAACTAAAAGCAGTCAATATTCGTTTTATATACCGAATATATAGATTTTCGTCCACTGCTTGGTTAAAAGAACCATTTTAGCACTCAAAGTGCCCGATGATAATTTACGATATTTGTTTCTCCTTTCAGTGCTGACCATGTCGTATAGTGCGCACATGCTTACTAGCTTACGCACTGCAGCGCGTGTTTGACCATGAATGCTTAAAGTTACGCGCGTGTAGCTAGTTAAATCCAGGCCCTCACTTTTAACCAATCAGAGGACAAGAATCTATAAGGTATATAATAATTAATAATTGAACTATCTTCCAGTATATCTATTACGCAAATACCTGCATTCCATGCATTCCAGATAGGGTTTATTTATGTTGAAACAAGTCAATCACATTGTAGCAGGAAAGTTAAAGAATACTGCAATAAGCATATTCAATTTTAAACGGGTAACATTTATTCTTTGACTATATTAAACATGATTGTCAGACCTGAAGTAGCTTGACGTCATAAATACGTAACAACATATCGGACCATCATGATTTTGGTATCAATGGAAAGGAGAGACCCTACCCTACACTATGGTATCTAGCAACCTAATTTTGAGCCTGTCAATTTCAAGTCCACATAGGGTAGAGCGAGGGTTAAAATTACATCAAACGATCATATTTACGATTTTGTTGGTTGTTTTTAAATACATTTCTGACATAGGTATCTATATCTTTGTTGATATCTCAAAAAGTATTAATTCTGTGATATTAAAATTTTGTAAAGATGTGTATCAAACGTTATCCAAAGTTTGAATTCTTCAACTGCTATAGGTTTTGCAAACGATTGTTTTTCTACATGTAACCATTTTGTCGGACCCCTGATACATAAACTTACCAATCATTTAATAAGGCTAAATAAAATAAATTGTTTGTCTCAAAGCTCCCGCGCGCGTTAGTTTTAGTGTGCGCATTAGTTTTTCAAAAAGTCGAGAAAAAAAAATTGCCGGTTTTTTTTAAGATTTTCTTCATAATTGGCAAAAATTCCATATGAACTCCTTTTACATTTACTTGCAACATAACATTTCTAATTAAATTGGTTCTTTATTCTGTTTTTTATTTTAAAAAGTCCAATCTTAACATTAATTTTGTATCTGACATGTATATGATGGAGTACATATGGAACTCTTTTCTAATTAGAATAGCACTCATGACTTCTGTCACACACGAAAAAAAAATCTAAAAGAAAAAACAATAAATAAGATTAAAACCGCATTTCGCATTAGTTTTTCAAGAGAGGAGAGCTTTGAGACAAACTATTTTTTAAATGGCCTAACAAGAATTTTCCCACGTACATTCGGTTTACATTTCAAGCCATGACATGATATGTTGTCATCTTGTTTACATCATAAACTACTCCGCTCTACCAAAATGGTGACGACGAAAAAAGACTGCGTCTATAGTGCTGTACAGCCCACTATTATTGAATGGTCTTTTTAATGTATCTGTATATATATACTTTACTTCCGTGTATATTTTGGTGCTTTTAGTGTCAGATTAGAAAATATAATGTAATAATTATAGTTTAGGAGTTTTAAAGATATGGCAGAAAACGCAAATTTGATTGGTACATCTATCTATTTTCAATTTCGTATGTATTTGCATAACAGCCTCACTCCCCGAGGAAAATGGATTCGTTTGCCTCTGAAATGCATATGGGGTTAAACCTCGAATATGCATTTCAAAGGCTAAGGTCAATAAGTTTCTATTCAAACATGCACATGTTGAAATAGACGTGTCCCCTTGAATAATTATTTCCTGGGGGCTCTCAACTTTCAGGTACGCATCATGTGCCACCAAAAAAGACCCCGCCTTTTTTATCGCTCGCTCTCATCGAAAAGAAAACCCTACTTTACCAACTGTCACTCAATGACCCCTTTTTTAAAAAAAAAAAATCCTTGTCACTAAATCAACCTTTGTCACTCAAAGACCCACCATTTTCATAATTAGATGTAATTTTTTTGCGAAATAATTAGGAAATTTTTGGCCATTTTGAACCGGACAGACCCTACGTTTTGATGAATTCCCAAAAGACCTCCCATTTATTCACACTTTGTCTGATTTAATTTGATTCGGTATCTCCATTTACAAGTAACAAATATAAAAATCTAAATTTAACTAACATAAAATATATACAACATGGGGAGATGGATATCAGGATTGCCCTTTCCAAAGGCTTATTTCCAAAGGGGTCATTTAAACAATATTATACAATGACATAAAACACAACGGTCATTTATCATACAAAGAAACACAATAAATCTAATTTAAAATGCTCATAAAAATACATTATTAACATTGGATTTGATCTAAAAGATGTGATTTGACACTTTTCTTAAAACTGTGTTTGCTGGAGATGGATTTTATTGCACTAGGTAAGCTGGCCCGATTATTGCAGTATAATAAAACGAACAAAAATTAATTGTGTTAGATTTTGAAACATGGAAATTTTGAACACTATAGTCAAGTAGATTTGATCAAATATACATGTATAGCATGAACGTCAAGTTGAGTATGGCTACACTGTTTTTTCAAGTTTGCACAAAGGCGGGTAACAGTAACTTAAAAACAGCATCAAATAAACTGAATAATGGTTATAATTAATGGAAAATAGCTTTGCTGGTTGCAACATAAGCATCCTTCCACACGAAATGCGAATGGGCATCAACAATGGAGTCTAACATTCGCTCTAAATGAGATTAGAATTAAAACATGATCAAAATTATCAATGGAAATGGTTCTTGTGCTACAACAATAACACTTGTAACTAGGGAAAAAATAACGTCAATCACATGATTAAAATAAAAATATGTATTATTGTCGAAGACAAAAAGACCCCAAACGACCGCCAAATCCCCCTACAACATACCCATACTTGAGGAATTATAATTTTCGCAGCCATGTTGATACACGTGAATTGCACAGTTGGGTCAGAATGTATCTTCTTTAACCCCTAAAGCAATATCCTTCCATTACTTTGAAAACAGAGCATTTTTAAAATTGCTTTAATTATCTCTCTAAACTCATTTTGTATGAATATATGCACTTTACCTGCTATTTTAAGTTATATATTTGGAACCATTTTACATGTGTTATATGTTATCAACCTAATTTTGGGAACTATATCTATTATTTATACTAATGACATTTTCCATTGAATATCTTATGTTTTTAATGTTAATTTAATGTCGCTGCAACTAGTAGTTTCCCACCAGGAAATGACTTTTTGCTGCCATTTTGGACATAATTATGGTGGCTATTTTGGATTTTCAAAGTTGTGGGAAATAACTTGTGGATACAGGTTTCTTTCAAAGTCATTTACATGAATTACGTTGGGTATATAATATCTTTAATGCTGGCATTATGTCTTTGAAATATGTTCCTGTGCATTAAAATGTGCATTTAGCCATTTTGAACCTTAATATGGGCACGGTTTTTGTAAATGAATATGTTAATGACCAAGTTGTTTCTGTAGTACCATCTAAAACCATTTTTCACTGATTAATTTGAATATTTAATTATTTTTTGCTGATTCGATTTATGTGAATGCGCCAAACATACCAGTGCTCATGTTTGGCCTTCTTTGGGCGATTGTTTCAATTGTTAAATATTTAATGGCACCAGTTTAGATAAAAAATGACATTACTGATACATGAATGCTCCCTCTAGTTGATATTTATGATATTGTAAATTTAAAACGATTTTTGCGTTCAATATATAAAATATTTTGGTGGCCATTTTGAATTTGAATCACCTAAAAGTGACACGATTGTAAGGTATTAACATAACATGTTCCATTAGCTTTTTTCATATCAAACATGATAAGTTTGCTGTTTAAAACCATATTTGCCATACATAAGGTATACCGGTAAGTGAAAAAAGAGGGTGTGGCTTATAACGTTAATAACAAAAATCGCTCAAGCGCGGATTTTTGGTATCATTCAGATTCTTTAAGTACGCATTCTAAACTATCACTTTCAGCCAAAAAACTGTAAGCATACCTAACTTGATACCAAACATGATATATTACACATTGTTATGGAATTCCTGGTGAGGTTCAGGCTACTTTTGCCCTTTTGTGACATTATGTGGACTTTAAGTGACTTTAAGTTATGTTTTATCCCTCTTACTAGTCATAAGCTTTAATTTGACACCAAACATGATATGTTTATACCACATATAAGATGTTCTGAAATTAAGTATAATATACGAAACAGAGGGTAACGTATTACGTCAATAACAAAAATTGCTCAAGCGTGGATTTTAGGCATCATTCAGATTCTTTAAGTACACACCCTAAACTTTCAATTCCAGTTAGAAAATTGTAGCCATACCCAACGTGACGCCCATGCTAGCGATCTACCTGACTAAAAAGTCAAGAAGGTGAAACTACTGTATACATCCGGGTTTGCGGGCGGGTATGTGACACGATGCTTTGGTATTTATGTTTTATTTGTCTGGATAAACACCTTGGAAGGCGTAACGACTGACAGCATCGGTGTATTTTATGTTTGTTTACCAACGCATCACAATGACAATGGGGAACTCTTTGAAACCTCCTTCGCTTCTTTACAGTAAGTAATTTGTTTTACTTTGATTTTACTTTCAAAATTTTCGCCGGACTTAGGTCCTATACAAAGTTAATGAGCTTAGAATAAGCAATTAAATTTTCAGATCTGGAGAAATATAAGACAAAGTTGGTCGCGAGATTTTTTACGTGACTTGTAAGATAAGGTCGGGCTTTTAACCCCTATAATCAAAAGGCGTAAATATAACATGAACATGTTGATAACAATATTTGAAGGATGTCTATGAATGGCTGTAATTCAATATTCGGACTTGTGATCCTACTTTAAAATTCGGACTAGCGAGTCTTTTTTAAAATTCGGATTAGCGGTCTGTCTAAATTCCGGACTGGCGAGCCGTTCTTCAAATTCCGATGAGCATACTTTTATATTCGAACAAGTGAACCTTCGGACTAGCGAACTTTTTGTCGGACTAGGGGGCCTATTTCAAGATTACATCAATCCCCTGACACTTTATCCCCATATATTTCACAGATAATTTGATTACTATTTCTCAATGGTCGCTGGTTAACGATTTTTTCCTGATGACGTCATAAGTGACTCCAATTCATACGCCCTCTATACTCACCCAGGACGATAGAAATTGTCCATATCAAAGTGGGATTTTCACAATGTACATTGGGCCGTATGCATAAAAAGTAGTAAATACTTTTTACTTGAAATTTCGAGTATTTACTGCCATGTGTATGCATAAAGTGTAGTAAATACTATTTACTCTACCTTTTACTGATAGTATTTACTCAAGCACCTTTTACTTGAAAAGTAGTAAATACTTCCTTAGATATACATAAAAACAAGTATTTACTAGAGTTTACGTAGTAAATACTTACATATTTCAAGGTACCTAAAGAGCTACCTTGACAGTTTACTAGCTCAATTTTGACGAATTAAAACATATTTATGGAGCTTCCAAGTATATAGAAAGTAGAAAGGGAACATGTACACGCAAAGAAGAGTTGATTAGAATACAATTTAACATGGTTTGTTGAAGTTTTGGAGGAAAGATGCCACAGACGAGCGATCATGAGTATGGCAGTATGCAGGGCCGGATTTACCCTGGGCCAGGCCTAAACTGAGGGCCCCATACACACCCATAC
>JXSR01S074133.1:9762-28112 GCA_000969725.1 Ophiothrix spiculata | reverse complement strand
AGAAATGTACTTTTTATCAAAATAAGTACATTTCTAGTACACTTTTTTGTACTCAAATTGTACTAGAATTGTACTTAAATCAGTGTTCCAAATGTGCACCTCTGGAATGTGGTTAAAATAGTACATTTCGAGTACAGTACTAGAAATGTACTCGATTTTTTCCAGGGAAACTATGAGGACGCCAACCCACCTGGCTCCCTTGTGAAGTGGAAGCCCTCTCTATCTCAGCATCAGTTAAACATTTCAGTCCATACATCATACAATCTAAACACTATGCCTGCATTCTCACTGACAGTAAGCCCTGTGTTCAGGCCTTTGAGAAGCTATGTCGCGGGGAATTTTCTGCAAGTCCTCTCTACAGTCAGCCGATATCAATCTACAGTCCGTCATCTCGCTGGATCCGCGAATATTCCTTCAGATTTTGCTAGCCACAATGCCCCTGACTGCTTAGATCCCACGTGCCAAATATGTGCCTTCGTTAAACGTGAAGAAGAGTCTACTGTTTTGCGTTTTTCGACACAAGATATCATTTCCAGCAATGCCAACTTACCATTCACCAGTAGAACCGCATGGTCTACAGTCCAGCAAGAATGCCCAGATCTCAGACGAACTCATGCTCATTTGATTCAAGATAATATGACACACCCACCTGTGGCTATGAGCAGTAATTATATACCCGCAGTGAACGAAGCAAACACCAATATATTGAATAGCCAATCTTAATGATTATAGCACTAATGTCACTTTGTCTTATTTACTGGCGACGATAAAGCAGAGATTGTCAATCTTTAAAGGATAGTTCTGATGCTTCTGAGGAAATGATATATACAACATTGAATTTACTCATTCCTGTGCTGAGAAACTTGTTGAGAGTTTTTGTTTTTCCACAAACTGTCTAACAAGATTGAAAAGAAGCTTGACCCAATTGTTGAGCTTAATGATGATTTGTTCAAAGCTATCTAAACCCAAACACCGGAGATTATAGGTATGAACTAGACAAACTCAATATACTAGAAGAGAGAACCTGAAGATCACAGGGATTGATGAGTCAGATAATGAGGATTTAACACCCAAAGTTATTGGCATCGCAAAGGACATCGATGGTAAGTTGGAAACAAATTATATCTCAGTAGTGCACAGGTTTGGTAAACCCAAGCAAGGTCACCCCGACCTATAATATGCAGATTCATGGCAAGGAGCAAGAAGGACGAGTTTGTCAAAAACAGGAAAAAGTTAGACCTTTCATCACATAAGGGAAAGACTTACATCAATGAAGATCTAACCAATTTGCATTACAAGCTCATGTCTTTCACTAAAAACATACCAATGGTAACACGAGTTAATGCAAACAATGGTAAAGCTGTGGTCACAATAATCGTATGATCAGCCTATTAGCAGTGTTTAGTCCGTTTAAAAGGATCACGAGCAGTGGGTAAAGCGAGCAGCGAGGGCGTCGCGTGGTCCTATTAGATGTACTAAACACCGCTCGTAAGCCGCTCGTACGATTATTGTGACCAAGCTATAAGATTTACTGCACAAAACAAGATGGGCGTTTCAAAAGCCCGGATGATTTTTTCAAACTTGGCGTCAATGAACTCTCCAATGATGACTATCCATAACTCCATCTAACCACTGGAGCTAATAATTCCAATTACATCCTAGGACAGGTTCTACCCCTTCACAAACTTATTCAAAAACTCTTTGAAGAGTTTTTGAAAACCCTTAAACTAATCTCAAGAAACAATCTTCATATCTGTTATCTGAACATAACTATGCTTCTACTAATGATGATGTTCTTCACATTGCTGGTCTTAATATGTGGACTCAAATTTAAAATGGACTTGCACTCACTACAATGTCAGGTAAATACAACATTCTTTGCCTTACTGAAATGCAAACTAATGATTTACATTTGAAGACTATTTTTCCAAAACTCACTTAGTAAACTTTTGGTCGAAATTAAACCAAGCACATAGGAATGGTGTTCATCATGAGCACTAACATACTAATGTGGAGATAACGGTATAGCGCCCTCTCATGACTCCAAGTGTGTTTTACCGCAAAGCATTACTGGGAGTTCGTTAGGTCAATTTCAACGTGATTGTGTTTCTGAAGAATGATTCGATACATGACAGAATGAAGGTGAAATAAAACATTTAAAGATAATTCAGAAAGATGGCGAGTGAGCTAATTATTCTCCCCGAGTGTGCGTCATCCCAAGAAGATGGTAACGCCACAGATGATGGAGAACACCAGGTAAAAATTAACTTATAAACAAACATGAACTTTTGAAGACTCACGAGTCTCAGAGAACTGTGGTCAACACGAACTGGGGAGCCGAAACGACGATTTAAATAGCATGATTGAAATGAAATGACAATTGTATTAAATGATCCACCGTGACTCGCCGCAGCATCATTTACCTAAATAAACAATCATAAATGAACAGTCATGATTTGACCTGGAACAGCACAACAGCCATGACAGCTGGTAAGCACGAATATTACAAATAAATAGCAGACTAAACAGTGAACCGAATCAAGATGAAATAACACTTTGCGACCAAACCCCTTCGACGGCTCGCAAGACGTCCATGAATTTATAGATGCTTTTGAAAGGTATGCTGATTTTGCTAAATGGAATGAGCAAAAGAAAATTAGGGGCATTATACTTTTTTAAAAGACAATGCCGCACGATGGCTTAGTAGACAAGACCTACCAGATGATATTGAGTATCAGGCATTCGTCGATAGATTAACAGAAAAATACCAACTCACCCAATCTCAGCGCTTACAAATGAGATCAGAGCTAGCTAAAATTAAACAAAAGTCACACGAAAACGTAGATGCATACGCAGAAAGAGTTGAACACTTGTGTAATCGTTTGGAAATTAATGACAATGATAAAACGCATCATTTTATTCAGGGTCTAGAGGACCAGATCCGTGCACATACCATTCGGATGCAACCAAATGGCTTTGAAACAGCCAGAAATGCTGTGCGTGCAGAGCAGGGATTGATGACCCACCCACCTGAGACTTCGAATAGTAGAGCTATACCCACAGTGCACGATATAACACGCCCACCTGTGGCTATGAGCAGTAAATATATACCTGCAGTGGACAATGTAGTGGCCCACCCACCTGAGACTTTGAACAGTAGAACTATACCTGCAGTGAATAATATGACACACCCACCTGTGACTATGAGCAGTAATTATATACCCGCAGTGAACGAAGCAAGCACCAATGTATTGAATAGCCAATCTCAATGATTAGAGCGCTAATGACACTTTGTCTTATTTACTGGTGACGATAAAGAAGAGATTGTCAAATCTTTAAAGGATAGTTCTGATGCTTCTGAGGAAATGATATATACAACATTGAATTTGCTCATTCCTGTGCTTGAGAAACTTGTTAAGAGAGCCTTCCACAAACTGTCTAACAAGATTGAAAAGAAGCTTGACCCAATTGTTGAGCTTAAGGATGATTTGTTCGAAGCTATCTAAACCCAAACATGGGAGCCTACAGGTATGAACTAGACAAACTTGAACAATATACTAGAAGAGAGAACCTGAAGATCACAGGGATCGATGAGTCAGATAATGAGGATTTAACAGCCAAAGTTATTGGCATCGCAAAGGACATAGATGTTAAGTTGGAAACAAATGATATCTCAGTAGTGCACAGGGTTGGTAAACCCAAGCAAGGTCACCCAGACCTATAATTTGCAGATTCACGGCAAGGAGCAAGAAGGATGAGTTTGTCAAAAACAGGAAGAAGTTAGACATTTCATTACAAAAGGGAAAGACTTACATCAATGAAGCTCTAACCAATTTGCATTACAAGCTCATGTCTTTTGCTAAAAACATACCAATGGTTACATGAGTTAATGCAAACAATGGTAAGATTTACTGTACAAAACAAGACGGGAGTTTCACTGGGGCTCTCCACACGTGCATTTCAATCTGTACTTTGCACATCCACATTCATCCAGATGCATCTGGATTTCAGCAAATGATCACACAAGCGTGAATGACAACTCTCACACATACGCGTAATTGCTCTACACTTGACCTGGAAATGTTGCTGATTTAATCTACAGGTTGAAAGGTTACAGACCAATGAGCTTTGTTTTACGATTTATAATGTAGAAGAGATATTTCAGTGCGATTTAGCTGATTTTGTTGCAGTTTTAATGTTTTTCAAGTACTATTTTCTGATGCAATGCGTATGATTTCAGGACAAGAACAAGGTAAGTAGTTTTGCATAGCAATGCTCCAAGAGCAGACAAGCATCTTGCATGATTCGCTGTCTCTGAATTTAAAAAGTTCTTTTATTCATGAATTAAGCCTAAATTTCATCAACATGCCAGGATTGTCTGTGGACGATAAAGCCTCATTGATAAGGCTTAGACGTGGCCGGCTGATGAGAGCCAGAAGAGCCAGGTTCTTGGCTTTTCAGAGGAGAAGAACTTGCTTCATTGTACTTACAATGCTGTAAATGATAATAACAACGGTTATGTGGATCAAGAAAAGTGACCGTGAAGCTTGGTCATTTCCCAGGGGTGGAAAATTTAAGGAGGAAGATACACAATATATGAGTGATAATAACTTCCAAGCAAATTACAGGATTAGCAAAGAAACATTTGCTTTTTAGCGTTTGATGGAATCAATCAAGAAGAAGGATACCAATATGCGGAAAGCGATACCAGCCGGAAAGAGGTTAGCCTTGACCCTATACACTTTAGGGGATGGGTGCAGTTTTAGGACTACTGCCAACTTATTGTTACACAAGCAATTGTGCGTGAACTTGGCCCTGAATTTATCACCATACCCAAAGCACAACATCTTAAAGACATCACAGATGGATTTCGTAAAATTTCAGGACTGCCGAACTGTGTTGGTGCAATTAATGGCCTGCACTTTGCAATAAAGGCACCGGTTCATAATGCTATAGATTTTTTTTCAAGGAAGCATGAGTATGCGATTTTTTCTGCAAGCTGTTTGCGATCATTGTAGAAGGTAAGAATGTAAATAGGTCTTATTATTTCATGAAAGAGATACAGACCTCTATATAAGAACAAAGTCAAAGAATTTGAACCAACTTCAGTACACTTTGACAAATTGTTCAGTGTCATGCAGAACATGAGTCAGACATCAACTACAAAATACAAGGGTGTAAGTTGTACCAACCTAACATTTGCAATTTATAGTTGTTGTTCTGTAGCATGACACATTTGCATAATTCCTGCAATAGTCTGTCCCAAGAAAAGCTGAAATTAATCCAACTCAAAATACTGTGTCGTTGCGACCGTCACGACAGGGTAATCGATATATCGGCTCGTCATACGGCAAGCAGTTATGCGACAAGGTCGAGTTTGCGCACTTTAAATTTTTGACGTCACACTGGTCGTAAAAGAACATGACAGGCAAGTCTGAAACCAGCTTTAGTGTCAAGTCATGGTAAATGCCATACATGTAGTAAAACTGCATGTTTGTACAGACCATCTTGGGACTAAGTCAACATCTGAAACTCAGCCAAAATATCGAAGCTGTTCACAAATTTTATTATAGTCTTGTGCGTCTCATGATAGATGATTTGTTAACATTTAGAATCAAAAAGTGTGGTTTGGATGCTGAAATATTGGTTTTCCAAATTTGACAACAGGTCTCATCTTTGTTTACATCCCAATTTTAGGTTATAAATTTCAGCTTTTGATTTAAATTAGTTCTGTAATGATTATAGACCATTTGGAAATGCTGTCTATGTTGAGAGCAATTGTTTAGGTTTATTTATTTTTCAAATATTTCATGTCAAGATTTACAAAGATTAAATGGCAGTTTTACTAAACACAATTTCCATTTCTTTGTAAGGTGATGATTTATTTAGTTTAGAAAAGTTTTGGACTTTAAAGGTTCAGCTCACATTCTCGTCCCCAGGGCTCAACCGGAAGTAGTACAGTTTTTGATATCAAATTGAAGTCCATATTTTTTTGATTATAAATCCAAAATGTCACCTCTAAATTGTTAATAGTTTTGAAGATATGACATGAAATGTAAAAAATAATTGGTATACCAATTTTCTATTTCTTATGTATTTACATAACAGCCTCATCCCCAGGCTTGAACACTTTCTTTTGCCTCTTACGAATAAACAAAATGTAACCCAAGGGTTACACACACCTCACAAAATGCATTTCAGAGGTCAAAGTCAATTAGTTAAAAGTAAATTATATACATGTTGAATTGGGAACATACACCTTAAGGCCCGTATTCCAGAAAGATGTTTAGCTAAACCATTGTTTAACTGAGCATCAACTGTCCAGGAATGATACCATCATTGCAGCTTTCAAGCAGAACAGTTCAATGAGTCGTGCTGTTGACGAGAGATAAAACCTTGATTTAGCTAAAAACCTTTCTGGAATACGGGCCTTAATGTTTATATTTCTTTTCACAAAAGATAAACTTTTTTCTTTAGTGCTTGATGATCTTTTCAAACTTGACATCAATGAACTCTCCACTGATGACTATTTAAAACTCCTAGGACCGGTTCTACCCCTTCATTCACAAACTTATTCAAAAACTCTTTGAAAAGTTATTGAAAACCTTAACTATGCTTCTACTAATGATGATGTTCTTCACATTTCTGGTCTTAATATTTGCAGACTCAATTAAAAAATGGACTTGGACTCACTACAATGTCATAAATACAACATTCTTTGCCTTACTGAAATGAAAACTAATGATGCACACTGGAAAAGTGTTTTTCAAAAACTCACTTAGTCCACTTTTGATCAAAATGAAACCAAGCACATTGGAGCACTAACATATTAACTTTGCAAATTCTCAAAAAAACAATCAGTGGCCATCCTAAAGAATTTAATTTTTTTTCAAAACTCACTTAGCATGAATTTTTCCAAAACTCACTATTTCTAATCAATAATAGGGTGAGCAAATACTGTTTGTTACAGACTATCTATATGTCAATCCCGGTCCCCTAAGTCAACATAAAAGTGGTAACCATGCGCATTCTAAATTTCACGGAAAAGGTGTATATTTTTCACTATACTCGCGGACTGCGAAATCATTAAAAAGGGGTATTTTGAGCATCCATCTCTGTGAAAATTAAAAAAAAGGTATTTCACAGACTTGGTAAATCCAACTCAGTCTGCATCCTCTGGGCCAGGCATACATACATACGGAATTCTGTCTTAATTCTGTGGACTTGGAAGATGCGGGAAAGCTGGCGGGAAAGCTGGCAGGAAAGATGTAACAAGATCTGGTAGTACAACAGATGTATATATTTATGTTTTGCTCTTAATCATGTTAATATGTTTAATTTTAAGAGTCTTTGAAAAGGGATATCTGAAAATCTTGTCTTTGAAAACCATGAAATAGGGGTATTTTTTATGTTAAGTGTATCCTAGTTTTTGCCAAAAAAGGGGGGTAAAATCAATGAAAAATCTTTTGAAAAGGGGGTTAAGAAAAAATGAAGAATTCGCATGGTTACCACTTTTTATGTTGACTTGGGGGACCTGGATGTCAATATGTTACATTGTTGTGCAGTGAGAGTCCAGGGAAGGGGTACTCAAAAATAAAAATTGGTAGGTATATAGCAACAGTCGAAGTAGTTACTTTTTTACTTTTTTTAATATCTTGGAAAGAATATATACATTTTTCACACCGAGTAATTAAAGACTCCAGGCCTATACAAAAGCTTGTGAAGAAAATAATATAAAACCTGTAACATTCAAGCGACTGTCTGCTAAATGCTCGTTGGTACACAAGACATGAATCTGTCGAAATGATAATTGAAACGTACCCAGCCTTACTCGATGCCTTAGTAAACATCAAAGAAGATGATCCAAGGCGTGATGTTTTAACAGAAGCAAATGGTATTCACACAGCTATGATCCAGATATAATTCATACTGAACTTGTGTCTATGGAGAGAAATTCTCTCAGAAACCAATGACTTGTAAAAGTATTTGCAAACGTCCGATATGGATCTTATAAGTGCATCTGAGATGATAAAAGCGACAGAAAATAAATTGAGAAAGTTGAGAAGTGATGACAACTTTACCAAAAACCTTAAACTTGCAAAGACCATTACCACAAAATGTGGACTTAGTGATGATTTTGCAGTTAAAAGAACATACTTCAATAAACAATCGTGTCTTGACAAATTTAAGGCTCTTGAAAAAAATACGAGATTGGTCAAAGCTCAGAGGATGACCCATTAAAAGAATATTCTACTTCTTACATAAGTAATGTAAAAAGTATTACACTCTTCTTTGTAAGAAAAAAGGAAGAAAAAACTTTGGTACCATGTTAAAACACTTCATGTACTTTGTTTGATGTTATTATAGAAACTCCAAATTATTTGAGATCTGATGAAGCTCAAAATATTGTTTCTAAAAAGTAGCACTGCCACCTTATATTGCTTGTCTTTAAATATTTAAGAAATATTACTACATCATTATCGGAACATGTTTTTCTTTAAATTCTTGAATGATTGAAATATCATTTTTCAAGAAGCCACACAAGTATTACTTCGGTTGTTTCAAAATTTAATTCAAACGCTGATGTATGCTGAGTTTGAAATTTTCATAATAGAGGAGCTTACGTATGGAGCGATCTTCCAACTGTTAGAAAAAACTCAGCTCAGAATCTCAGTGTAATGATGCTTGGAAATGAGCTCATAATCCTTATTTTTTCAAAAAGAACGGATTTTGATAAATTGTCATTGCACCAGTTTAGGTGTAAGATAAATCAATTGCATGAATTTGGTCAAAGTATTTTGCATATAAACCTGTCATTCTGTAAATAGTTGATTTGATTTTGTATACAACCATTATGTTTAACTGTAAATAATAAAAGAGCACCCTACGCATGGAACAATCTTCCAAATGATGTAAAATAGGTTTTGAAATGTCCGAAGCTGAAACCTCAATAAAGCTACGTGCTGCAGAAATAATGACTCTGAAAAGGTATCTATTTCAATTTTATGATCATGACAAGAGTCCAATATCAGTATACACGCTGCTAACATAGGACAGGTTGTGTGTGATCTATTGGAATTGAAAGAATGTACAGAAAGATCAACAGGTGAGAATATTTTCAAACTACTAGATGTAACATTAAAGAGTTGGGGCATATCGTGGTATTAATGCATAAGCTTTGGGATGGACAATGCTTCCGTAATGACTGGGAAGTACAACAGCATAGTTGCGTATTTGACCAAATACAAAACCCTAATATCTACACATCTGGTTACCCATGTCATCTCATGTACCTTGCTACCAAACGTGGGTCAAATTGCCTTCAGTTCAAATTTGACGAACTGCTTGTTGATATTTGGTATTTAATTTAAAAAACAACTTGCTACGCTTTGCATGGACTCCTTTTTCAGGGTTTCAAAAATTGGCATGAATGCGCTTAGTCACAAGGACATTGCAGGTGAAATTTGCTGCTACTACAAGAAAGATGGTATTCTTTTTAGGAAGTGGACATCTACTAAATGTAAGGTAGCATATCACCAAGTCAATGTTCCTAAATCATTGCATCATACTTTGCTATAAACTGCTCACGGCTCCCCGTAGCAGGTCATTTGCTAAACAAAAGCTAGGGAGCGAATACTGGCTACTTTCTATTGGCCACCTATCTTAAAAGAGGCAACAGACTTCTGCAAAACATGTAAAGCGTGTCAGAAAACATCTAAGTTTAGGCCAACTAATCGTGCATCTCTATATCCTCATCCTATTACCACCAAGCCATGTATCTGTGCAGATATTGTAGGCCCCTTGCAAATGACCAAAAGCAGCAAGAAGCGATACAGTTTGGTAGTGGTAGACTATGTTATCCGATTTGTGGTAGATATATCATTATCAAATATCAGATCCAATATGATTGCTGATGAGTTATCAAATTTGTTCTGTTTTCTGGGTCTGCCAGATGAGATGATTTCAGATATTACATCTTACTTCAAGTCTAAGTTGATGAAGCAGGTATGCGAAACAATGGGTATTACTCATTACCTTTGCTTCACTTTAGCATCGCCAAACAGTAGGACTTGTTGAACGCTTTAATGAAACGTTGAAGTCCATGTTGAAGATGTGGAGTCCTGAGCAGTACAAAAATATGGGACAAATTTGTGTAATATTTCTGCTTTGCTTACTGGGAATACGTACCTCAAAGTTGTACAGGATTCTTTTCCTTTGAACTTCTGTTCCCGTTTCAGTCCAAGGACCAATGGAGATCATCAAAAATGCATGGACTGAAACAGATCCAGAAAAGTTCCCCATCATCAAGTATGTATTAGAAATACGAAGTAGAATGACTGATATGATAGAGGTGGTGCAGAAAATCTAAAACATGCTCAAAAAAATCAAAAGACCTGGGGTCGATTTCACTAACATTACGATGCATCGTAGCTAACGAAGGGTTCAGCTCGTAACTAAAACTAGACTTCACAAAGACGAGAAAACCCTTCGTAAGTGCTCACCACATCGTAAGTTATATGAATTATGCATTAGAAAAATCGATCCGTTTGTTAACGTTGCATGGGGTCAAGAAGTGGTTTTAGCTAACGATGGGTTTTGGATTTACGATGGGTTAACGATGCATTTTAACGGTAGTGAAATCGACCCCTGGTATGACCAAAAAGCAAGATCAAGATATTTTGGAGTAGGCCAAATAGTTCTCCTTCTCCTACCAACCGACATCAGCAAGTTTGCAGCTGAGTGGAAAGGCCGTTTTGAGATCATCAAGAGGGTTGATGATCTCAATTATGAATTACATACGGGACGTAAGAATCGGAAAATCTTGCACATCAACTTGTTGGCACCTTTCCATGAGAAGAAGCCTTGTAACATGTTGAAGGAGTTCTCCTCCTAGACTCATGGGAGCCAACAGATTCTGAAGAGGTGGAAAGTATGGTAGAGCTCCAAACATGTCAAACCTAAACTTGGTTGGATACTGTAATCTCAGAAGTATTATCTGATCATCAGAAAGATCAGTTGAGGTCCATATTGGAGGAACTCTCTAAAGTCTTCTCAGATGTTCCATGGAAGACTAACTTAATCTCACATGATCTTTCCACCACTGATAGGAGGCCAGTCAGACAGAAGCCATTATATCAACTGCTGTATGCAAAGAAAGCTTAAGTGAAGACAGAGTTGGAACGGATGCTCCGTATGGGAATTATAAAGCTTTCAAAGAATTCTTTCATCTCCATCTTGTTTGATTATTGTAATTGAATTTTCTTTTGAATTGCAAGGCATACACAGGCATCAACAACCTGAGCTTAAACCAGAAGTGACTTAATAGTAGGGATGTCAATTAGTGTAGAAAAATCTGTGCTGGGTTGAAAATTATGTTCAAGTACCTTCACTTTAGACTCCTCATTGAGGGGTTCAATAATGTTTAGAATAATTAAAAATGTAACTATTGAAAAAAATGGAGTTTCTTTTAATATTGAGAGGGTTCTTTTTAGTTTTTAATTATAAAACAAGTATATAACAGTTGATTGAATGTTCGTATGTTTTCATAAATGAGCAGCTCCGTGTGTAAAATGGACCAGAGATCGCCATTAACTCAAATTAAGCCCCGTTCTGCGGTAAAGCGCGTTGTACAAAAATTGCATTTTCCGATGTGATTCACTCACTTTCAGGCAAAAAGTAAATAGTTATTGTAAATTATTCAATTTATGAAGGACACTTTTTGGATACCACCTCTTGTAATTCACAGCAGTCGATCAAAATCCCTGACCACCATCCCGGTCGGAGATCTCTCAATACATTTGCAATCCCTGGATGACACAGGACGTCTCCACAAAAGTGTCTTACATCATTACAACCGGCAGATATTCGTGATCAAAATGGTATATTTTTTTACTTTCAACGTGGAATGAATCATTTCGGGATTTTCGATTTCAAAGTACACACCGCTACACTTTTCCACGTGTTTTATAAACATGATAAATATCCGCCAGCAGTGCGAATAGCTAGGCGCTGTGTGTACAGCAATTCCCGGCATAAACATTTGCTGAACTATGCAAAACACGGCGAAGTTTCTTTCGTCTTTTTGGATGGTATCAGTTAAAATAATTGTGATTTTGGTTCAATATCAGAATCTTACCCACATGCACCCCTCTTTCATGTAATTAATCCAGTAAAAATCAGTAAAATATTGTAGATCTAAGTACTTTTAGAGATTACGGGAGTGAGTACAATTACTGTAGCTGTCCTTATTTCCCGTACCTTACTGGCTTAACGTTTGTGGCTGTGCTGTGTTGATTTATTCACCCTACTCCCGTTGTACACCTAAAATACCTTGTCAAATGGGTCCATTTGTTGAAACTGAACAAATGACCTCAAATTTGGGCGGATATTTTCAATACGAAGTGAGACATGGGATTGTTTTAGACGCTCAGCTACTTTCAGGCACTGGTAGAAGAAAAATATTTAAAAGAAATCAGTTTCTTAGTTTGTTTGTCATTTTTACACGTCCGTAAATTCCTTATGTTGACGTTTTCCCTAATTTACCCCTATTTGTCGCTCAGCTACTTTCAGACATTGGTAGAAGAAAAGTATTCAAAACAAATCAGTTTCTTAGTTTGTTTGTCATTTTTACACGTCCGTAAATTCCTTATGTTGACGTTTTCCCTAATTTACCCCTATTTGTAGCTCAAAAAGCGCCACATTTTTTGGACAAAATCGTTCATATCTCCGGAACCGCTTGACCTACAAATGTGATCTTGGTGTCATTTTACTTTGGAAACAGTGTACAATTCGAATGTGTCATGAAAACAAATTGAATAGGAACTTTAATTTTCTCGTTGATATCCCTATTAATAGGTCCAGTAAATCAAGCCAAAATGGCCGACGACAATGATCAACATCATGAACATGAGAAGAGCGGCAAGCCATCGGGTAGCTCTAATAAAAAAGACAAAGCGGTAAAATCCACTTCAAAACTGATGCTAATGCTAGTACCACTACGGCTAAGCTTACTCAGCCTCAAGCAAAGCAAAGCAGTCAGGCTACCGCTACTAGTAGTAAGCTTAAACAGAAACCTGCCGAGTCTGAAAAAATTTCCAAGCTCGAAACAATAATGCTTCATGAAAAGAAGCTAAATACACATTTCCGAGATATTATGATGCAAATGATGCAGGGTTCAATGATGATGGGATTTCAAGGGCCGCCTCGGTATCAGGATTATTCCTTGGATAACTGTGATCAAATTTCAGACTCTGTTTCTGATGTGTGCAGTGTCAGTGATCATGGTGATGATCATGATGTTGATGGGTCCGAGGCACTCATTTTTGGATACAATACAATCATGATGATGATGAGAACAAAACACCTTTAGTACAGAAGGACAATGATACACATGATTTGTCAGAGATATCGCAGAAACTGGCTGGTTTTGCAGCGGACTTTGCCAATCCAGATGAAATAGCTAGGTGTGCCTATATTTTCCAAAACTGCAGAAAATGAAAATTACATGCTGACCATCAAGGTCAAAGATAAACTGATTTCAGACACTTGTGATAAGTACATGTCTCCTGAAAACTGTGAAGCATTGTGTGTCCACATTATCTCTCAACTCTCTGTTACTTCATAAAATAAGGATCAAACTATGAACAGGAAAGTTCTTGTTTAATCTTTCTATTTTCTTATGATTTTTAAAATGATATTGTGAAATATTTATGGACCTTGACTATCCACATTTGTAAACAAAATGTATAAATCATGATGACTATAACTAAATTTGTTTACTATTTCATTGATTCTCTTTGTTGTAAATTAGTATTTATGTATTTTCATTTTATTTATTCATTATATTTTAAAATATGTGCTGACGAAAATAACATCAACTAAGTCAAAAATTAAGGGTACATTGCCACTGAAAATAACTTCAACTAAGATCAAAGGGCACATTAATCAGTACAAACAAAATAAAGGTATTCACAAACCATGCGCGAATTCTAAATGGACCCAGAAATGCACGACTTGGAGACAGAGCTTCGTATTGCAGAAGCTGTAGTAATATCATACGGTCGTTCAGTGAGTGATATTGCACGACCACCTGTACTACGATGACACATTGCGTGTTAGTAACGAGATCATGAGTTGCCATTAAAATACCACAGCCATAGCAAACATGTTATTTCCTAGCCAATATTCATATATGGTTAGCAGCGGTTAGGACCCAAGAATCATGCCAAACAGTGACGAACAGGCTCCTCCACACGGGGATGGAGCTCAACAGCACTCATATGCCGCAAATCTGCTGTTACCTGAACAGTTTTCAAACACATAGGAATGCAATAAAGAATGAACTTGATGACATGGTGGAATTAGGAAAAACATGTGAAAGAACCTACGGATTGGATATCAAGTCTAGCATATTCGCAAAAGCCAAATGGCAGATGGCGTATCGTAACCCTCATCCTACTCCAACTCTTGAGGATATAGCGCACAATTTGCTGGCAGCACCGTCTTTTCTAAGTTGGATGCTCGCCATGGGTACTGGTCTATCCCATTGGATGAGGAATCCAGTTTCCTCACAACATTCAACAGTCCCGGGTTCGGAAGGTTTAGATTTACTCGATTGCCGTTCGGGCTATGCGTTAGCCAGGATGTGTTCCAGCAAAAAATGGACCTGATCCTTGAAAAATGTCCCGGCACCGTCGGCATTGCTGATGATATAGCCATGTTTGGCAAAGATACCGCCGAGAGGACAAGAATTTACACACCCTAATGAAAGTTGCACGTGAGCACGGACTCGTATTCAACATCGACAAATGCGAGATTAACTAAGCATCAAATTCTTTGGCTTAATATATGATGCTGAGGGTGTGCACTTCAACCCAGATAGGGTTCAGGCCATCCATGATATCAAACTACCAACCGGAAGGAATTACAAACATTCCTCGGAATAGCCACATATATGTCTTCAGTCACAGCGAACCTTTCCACTCATACAGCTCCACTCTGTGAGTTGTCGAAGAATGACCATCTCTTTGACTGGACACCAACCCACCAACAAGCATTTGAAAAGGTGAAAGACCTTATTTGTGAAGAGGTTACTCTATCATACTTCTACCTCTCCAAAGAAACGATCATATAAACAGATGCTTCTCTTCTTGGAGTTGGCACTGCCCTCATACAAGACTCAAAAGTCATTGCCTTCGCATCGAAATCACTCAATGACACTGAAAAACGCTATGCCAACATCGAGCGTGAAATGCTAGCAGTGGTATATTCTTGTGAACGATTCCACTCACCGTAAACCACTTGAATCCATCTCAAGAACCTTATCAATGCTCCTCCTCGACAAAGCGAATGCTACTCTGACTTCAAGGGTATGACTTGACTATATGGTATAAACCTGGTCGTGAAATGTTCCTCGCCGATGGCTTATCCGGACTGAATCCAATTAATTCTGGCCCATGGCCAGTTCCAGAAGTACGCATTAATTTTGTTCATTTCTCTGACTCCAAGATCCATGACATCCAGAGTTCGACTACCACTGACCCAGTCTTGAATGCCTTGAAAGACACTATCATTCAAGGCTGGCCCGACAAACAACATAGTGTTCCACAACCCCTCAAACATTTCTGTTCCTGCAGGGATGAACTCTTGGTGGAAAATGGGGTCATCATGAAAGGTCCTAGGACTGTCATCCCAAAATGACTCCAACCAGATATCTTAGCCAAGCTCCATGAAGCGCATCAGGGCATCACCAAATGTCAGCTACGTGCAAAGTCATGTGTATATTGGCAAAATATCAATAAGGATATCTATAGAGGCAATGGTACAGAAATGCTCTATATGCCAGGAACACTCAAGATCTCAACCTCCGCAACCGCAACCCCACGAGATCCCTACCAGACCTTGGCAAGTCCTTGGAACAGACCTTTTTGTTCTGAATGCTTTTTCGTTTTGAATGGACATGAATACTTGCTCATTGCCGACTACTATTCCAAATTTCCAATTGTGCAAAAGATTGCAAGTGGAAAGTCCACAAGTTCTACTGTCATTTGACTTTTACAACAAATTTTCTCGAAACATGGTTGTCCAGAGCGTCTCTTTAGTGATAATGGACTTCATTACATCAGCAACGACTTTGCAAAATTTGCTACATCTTGGAACTTTCAACATGTCATATCAAGCCTCAGATACCCTCAATCTAATGGCTTCATAGAATGACAAGTTAAATCAGCCATGTCCAAGTCAGTCCAAAGCGATCTGAACTTCAATAAAGCCCTGCTATGCCTCAAAGCCACTCCCATAGATCATCACCTACCATCTCTTGCAGAACTGTTATATAACCGAAAAATTGCGATCGGACCTTCCCATTAAAATTACCAATAGCTTATATAACAAAGACGCAATTGTGAAACAGTTATCAGAACACCAAGCAACGCAGAAACATAATTTTTACAAAACAGCCCATGACCTATCACCCCTGTCCAAAGACCTAAAGGTACGTATCTAAGATCAAAACACCAAATAATGGATACCAGGTACTGCACAAGAAAGTCAAAATGAACCACGATCCTATAATATTCAAACACACAACGGCAACATACTACACCACAACAGACGTCACATTCGTGAAACGAGGGAGGAAAGTAACCCTAAGGTAAGAAACGACATAGGCCTACTACCCTACTTCAGTGACGCACTATGCGCAGCGACCCCGCACAACAAGCAAGCAAGCGCACCAACTAATTCAGAAATATACCGCACCCGATCTGGTCGTACAGTTATAAAACCAAACAGATTCAAACCTTAAAATATGATTCTGAATGATCAAATTATATTAACCGCATGTTTATTCATTTTATACTTTTATCTAGAGTTATACTTAGTTAGGGAGCTGTGCTCAAAATTTTATGTTATGTTTTTTTAGAATTAGCCTGTGAATGTAAATCAAAATTAATTGAAACAAAACAAGTGGAAGATTTATAGAACTAAACACTGATGAACTTAAATTTTGTTTGAAACTAAACAACTAAGCAAATACGAGTCCAAGTGCAGATGGACACAAGAAACCTCAAAACGCTTCCATTTACCAATGGAGCAGATCTAGATTGGCCAAGCTTGGGAAACCTGGCTAGAAGGATTAGAGAAGGAATTCAGATATTTTAGAATCACAACTCCCCAAGATGGAGAAGGATGCTATGATTATATACAGGCACAGAAATAGTCAAACTAGAAAATAACTTGCCAAACATTGACGTTCCGGCAGTTGAAGGTGAAAATAATGACTATACTAAGTTATGTAAGAAATTAAATGACTTTTTTCCATTAAGAAGAACAAGCATCATAGTAGATTTATTTTCAACCAACTTGTGAACTACATGGAGAAGACCCGGTAGTAGAGGTCGTTCCTGTAAAGACAGTACATGTAGAAAATCAAAACAATGAAGTTGTGTTTCAACCATCTAGTGGTCTCAGTTACACACACTGGAAACGTGAAGACACAAAACAAACTCTTGATTATTTCAAGAAGTATATTGCAGAGGAGGAGTCCTAAAAAGGACATATTACAGTTTCTTGATGACAATCAAACTTCTCATAACTTATGATAATACGTCAGTTAAATGACAGGCCAAATTTGAGCACCCTGCATAGCAGGTTTCATAGCCTGAAAAAAGAGTTTGAGAAGGTAAGGAAATTACCCAAGAAGGTAAGAGGGGATAGAATAGAGAATTTCTGTTCACAGGTGTTTGAATTGAATAAAAAACATAAAAGTGAAGATGTAGGCCTACCTGAATCTCAATGTCTTAAGAAACAGAAATTAGAACAGGCCATCAAAATGATCAATTTCCAGGAAAGAATAAGGAAGCTGGAGCGGAGGATACCGGTGCATGTGCACAAGGCAATAGTTGCCCGAAAGGATGCCTCTATCGCGAAGTGGAAGAGGAAATTTCATACGGCAAGAACGTCAAAAAGGCCAGTGATAGTCATTAAAAGGAGACATAAGCCTGGTATTTCTAAAGAGAAAGAGAAGAAGTACCAAAGAAACAATGAAAATGAATAAAGTATATTGCAGAGGAGGAGTCCTAAAAAGGACATATTACAGTTTCTTGATGACAATCAAACTTCTCAGTTCCAAATTGAATTACTATTAGAAGCAAGATTAGATTAAGAATGACAAAAGGAAAGTTCAGACAAAAGTGAAAGATATCACTGATGGGGAAACCAAAATAAAATAGTGATCAACTCCGCTGTTTCGAAATAACTTTTTTATTGTTACTTGTAAAACTGGCCTTTCATGCCATACTTTTTGTATTCTTGAACACACAATGGCGGACCAAATGCTGACACAACTTGTT
>JXSR01S074132.1:53428-64267 GCA_000969725.1 Ophiothrix spiculata | reverse complement strand
CATTATTGTTGTACAATTTCACTCGCGTCAAGTAATACGCAGTTATTAATCTATAAATAGATAAGTTACCTATACAGATAAGTTACCTATACTAGCATGAATCTTTGTTTATGATTCTAGGTCGTTTAATATGAAAAAACGAGGTTTTTCAACATTTTTAATGGTGCGGAAATACTTTAGAGAGGGAGTGTATACTACCAACTCTTAAACAATTGGAAATGTTTGGAAACAACAAAGAGGCTCATTTGTATGAGAGTGGTGTGATATCTGCTAATACACCGCCATCCTATCTCCCAGCTAGGCATGTGTGGTATGGAGTTCCATATCAGTTGTCTAATCTCATAGGCCTACTATTTTGATTAGGGTGATGTAGGTCGACCTGTCATGCTGTACTTTGTAGAACTTGACTCCCATAACATTTCTGAAGAACTGGTATCTCAATTAGAACAAAAGACGTGGGTGTAGTTCCAGGGGGTTGGGCACTGAGTTTGAGATGTGATACATTATGTGCAGCCCTTGAGACCCTCTTTCCCTTTTCATGCCCAGTCGACCTGCGGCTCCCTAGAACCCCATCTCAAACACAATATTTAGTTCACAAGCCTTATTTTCAAACATTTTCAGTTCCCTAGCCTCATTTTTTGAAATTTAGTTCCCAAGATCCCCGTTTCAAGCATATTTAGGAAAGTGTTGCTTCCAGTACCCAAATTATTAGTTAAGTTATTAAGGGTCATTTTTGGATCACGTCAGTTCTCTTAGACCCTTTTCAGAGCCAATTTTCTAGGGTTTCAGATATCTGAGCTGCACACCCCTACAAAATCAGAACTTGGATGCTCCCCCTCCCCCTGGATGTAGTCCTTGCCCTTAATTCAATAAGTTTGATTTGAGAAGCATGCAGGGCCTATAGATTGGGAGGCTACTGGTGCTTCCTTACAATTTACAAATTATTGTGGCTGATATGATCTTACACAAGACATATTATTAGAAAGAGGATCAGTTATAATCCAATATAAGGCAACCTCTAACTGGTTTCTTTCAAATTTGTGAGGATTGCACTTGATGAAGTGGGTCATAGACTGCTACAAGAACTTTCATAATTTTGAATTAGCATTTTTTCTATATGCACAGAATAGTTAATCCTGGACTAAATTTAGATTTAACTGCAGCAATTGAAAAGTCTGAGTTAAACTGAGAAATGTTGACGTTTTCAATTTATGTACATTTCCAATGCATCTAGGTAAAGATGTTTTTTCTTCAAAAATATCCTAGAGCACCAGTATATGGCACGTCATGTTTCTTTAAAACATGACGTGCCACAAAACTGCCAGATATGATTAGCTAAACAGAAGCTAAAATATAAGTTGCATTTATCTTAAATCAGAATTGATAATAATTTGTCACAATTTATCAGCCACATTTTCATGATGTAGCGAAACAGAAACTGGAATAACGTGTCATGCACTGCATGGCACTCTATGGTATTTTGGACTTGAAATGAAAGCAACACACCATATGATCAAATCCATTTAATGCAATTCTGGTTTAGTTCATTAAAACAAAGTCTCAAAAATGATGCAAATCGGATGGCTTTTGGCATGTTTCACAGTAAAGGGACCATGAGTTCCCGAGGGCATTATTTTATTGGTAAGAAGATACAATTTGAGTTAATTGATATCAAACACCAAAATCTGCATTTTATTCTCTCTGGTAAAACACTATCCATGATAACATTATTGCTAATGTTTCTCTAGTTTGTCCGTCCAAAATAGTAATATTAGAACTACATTTTTATCTAGAAATGCTAAACAGAATACTTTAAAAATGAAAAACACCTTTTTTGTTTTGAGTTATTGACCATGGATTAATATGATCAGGTTAATCAATTTGTTTTTGGTTTCTCTGATAAACTACAAAACAAGATTAAGTTTAATATTATCTTTGGTCCCTTTACTATGAAATATGCCTTTTGAGATATGATTTTGTGCAGAAATACTAAGTACCGACAGTGATACATCGCTCCATCACAACAATATGATACCCAGTGCGTACCAAATCCCCTTCTTTCCTGGGCCCAAAATCAAAACCCAAGATATTAACAACTTTGAAAAATACCAAAGTAACACAAGAATTACACAAGATCAAAAGCTGCATTTATTGTAGGATCCTTGCTATCTATATCTAGCACAGCATGCCAATTAACTCAAATAAATAAGCACAATTTGCTTTGCATAGATTACAATATTGCATAGATATACATTTATAGATGATTGTTGGGAGCCATATTACACAACCAGAATACCAGTGATGTACAACACTGTACCTTTCTGTTCAAGTACAACAGAGGTACACTAGTTGCACCAAGTCACAAAAAGAGTTTGCATAATTACAAGAGCTGCATTGACTCTAAGTCAGTCAATTTGAGATAAGGATTAAGATCTGAGATAATTTGACTTAGGAGACAAAAAAAATCCTGGAGAGGAGGGGGGATTTGAAAAGCCAATCATCCAAATACCTCAGATTTTCAAGAAAAGGGATCCATCCATGGACTAAATCTCCCACATTTTTTCGAGCCAAATGTATCCTAAAATATCATTTTTCATCTCAATGAATTTGAGCTATTCAACCCAAATTTTCTACATTTTTGTAAAGAAAAGTTAAAGTACGGCACAAATTTTTGAAAACTTGGAATAGAAACTCATCAACACACCATGTTGTTATGGTTCACCATCAAAATACCATTTGCAAAGAAAATTAGGACTAATTGAAATACAGAGAGGCAGATTTTGCTACCCAAAGTTGCAGCACATCCCTATAACCACTTAGTACCAAGAAGCGCCCCCCTCCCCTCAGGTTGACCATGACTTTAGCACAGAATGTTACTTGTGTGTACCTGTGTAGTACTTATACCCATGCAGCACAATGTTGTACCTGTGAATTACCAAATATGGTAATGGTGGTATTAAGAAGTCCCATTTATGCAAATGAGGATAATGAGCTTTATTCCGTTGTTGAGTACACTGTTATATGTGCGGTAGAGCATGCCATTGTATTCATTTAGCTCATTTGCATGAATGGGACTTCTCAATACCACAACAACCGAAAATACAGAAATAGGTGAGCACTTCAATTATTATTCCCCCATCAACAGCTTCAAACATGATTTTGTGCAATCATCCATAACTACGCTACACCAATTAATAAGGCACTCTTGGTGGTTTGTTCATGTTTTATCACAATATAAAAAATCTATCAAATACTTAAAACAAATATACTCTCTTTAAATACTTAGGAACTAATAAATAGTAAATATCATTGAAGTAAAATAATATACCTCTACAGCACAACAATAAAGCATATTTCGTTGACTAAAATCTACAAATAATCTCTTTAGCTAGATACAAATTACATAGAGTGTGTACAAATCTTATATAAATGGAGTCATCATATAACAAAAGAGTGGAGTGTGTATATCGTCATGCGAGGGCAAGAAAGTCGTATCTGCAATGGCTACCATGTGTCATTTTTATTTATATAACTCATCCATAGATCCTAGTCATTTGATTGGTAAGATTGTAACACGTGACCATTTGTCATTTTTACTATCACTTTCATCCGTTTGATAGTCTTTACTATCACTTTCATCCGTTTGATAGTATATCAACTCTTATCGTACTGGATTGAAAACTACAGTATATATTGCTTTCTGCTATATGGATAATGGGTACGTACAATAGTTTAAAAGTAATAAAATGACTAGAATCTATAGATGAGTTATATAAAACAAATGTTAACTGCTTATATTCATGTGATGGTAAAAATATATCATCCCTCATTGAAAGATTGATTGTCCATTTCACTCGCCTATCGGCTCCTGAAATGGAACAATCAATCTTTCAATTCGGGATGGTATATTTTTACCATCACACTCACACGCAGTTAATATTTGTATATTAACATCTGGTAGAAATAGTACAATTCTAGTACAAAAAATCTGTACTAGAACTTAAACTCTACTAGAATGATGTTCCAATGTGCACATTCCAATCTTGTACTAGAATTGTACTTCATTTTTACCACGGATATCTTGTCACTAGAATGTAAAAGTCCCAAAAAATGTCTCTTCCATATGTCAGTGGCTCGAAATGGTTCTTCAAGTGACACCATCAAGAATCGTTTGAATTGGACATTGTCACTGGACATTATAAAATGTCCAATTAAAATTCCTGTTGACATATGGCAGCTATTGCAGATACGACTTCCTGGCACTAACATGATTCTGTGTTCAAACATTACAGTGAAATCTCCTTAACACAGTCTTTTCATTTCAACACAAACAACAAGGTTGCGATTTTCGTCAAGTCTGATGATGATTTTTACATGTACATGATATTTGTTTTGAAACTTGATACTGAATCGAGAAAAAACCTCGGGTCCAAAGCAAAAATGAATTAATGAAAAGGTGGTGTTAAAATCATACTGTCAATATAAATTGGATCAAAGATTTTAGCAAAAGGATGTCATGTAATCCAACAAAGTTAACAGACTAGAAAAACATCATATCATAATTTTTGATTAATACAACGATGATTTCACTGTATGTAAATTTTACATCTAGTTTACACATTTTACTCTATCTCATTACACAATTAACATAGAAATTCCAAATTAAAGGGACTAGCTTAGATCCTTCCAGTTACTTTTCTAACAATACATTTTCTACATTATACATGTATATAGGATATGCTTTAGAAATATTACCAGCAGTTTGCCCCAAATTTGTGGAATATTGGAAAAATTTGTATTTCTTCATGAAAACGATATCTCTTGTTTCAGATCTCTAAATGTTTGTTTCAAAGATTTAGATGTTCAAATTTCAGAATAATTAGATTGCCTCTCTTCGAATACATATTAAATTGTCTTGGGTAGTGACATAGAAATTGTTGAATGATCGTTTAACTGGTAAATTCATCTGGGATACAAATTAAAGAATTGTTTCAAAGCAAGATAGATTGTGCAATCATCTGTTCAGAATTTGTCTGAAAAGAAAAATGGACTGAAGTTCACAAACTTGATAGTTTTCCACAAACAAGTCAACACATCAGATTATATCTGGGCCCAATTATCAAAAACAATTAAGACTTTAAGTAATTAGTAGTCACATTTGTGATCCTCAAGGATAGTGCTAGGTTGATTAAGGGACTGTTCAAAAACACTTGGGGCCTGATGCAAAAAAACAATTATTGTGGAAAATTTTCAGGACCCCCACTTTTCGACCTAAAAAAATTCAAGGCCCCCCCTTTTGGCGACAAAAATTAGTGGTCAACTCCATAGAAAAGCATGTACACTCAAGGCCACCATTAATTATGTCACGAGGGTGAAAAATCTTCAGGGCCCCCTGTTTTCATCAAGCCCCCAACAAGTGTTTGTGAACGCTCCCTAAACCATATCCTGGAAGCGACAGCGGTCAGTAATACACCTGGTCCATATAGGATGAGTTGCATAATTTAGCACAATAACAGAACATTTTAGTTTTGATAAATACGTAGATCTCTATTCTCATTTTAAGGGATTCAAATAAATATTGTTCACATACTGCACCATTGAAAAATATATACTGTTTTTTTGGAAGACAAAATGATTATCTTTATTGTTTCAATTATATTTCTATGGTACTCATGCAGTGTTCCTGATAAGGTGCTTGAGATTGCACCAATTTGGTTAATTTTGACAAAGTTGAAGAGATATGATTGCACCAAAATCACTTGCTGAGACTGAATATTGGCTAAATGAGCTAGAAGAAACCTCTTCTAAGGGCATATTCACACAGGAGAATTTGGTTATGACTATATTCTGACTCGTGAGCCCTCATGACCAAATTCCCAGTGTGAACGCAATTATAGAAAGTGTCTTGCTCGTGACCAGAAGTGACGCACCAATAGTTTTAACGCCCAAGTCATGTCCCAGTGTGAACACGTTCTGCTAAGTTGTCTCGTTCTAGAGCCAATTATGACTAGTCATGAGTATTATGTGTGAACACGCCCTTACACACTGCTGTTGAGCCAACTTTCCTATTCCCCTCTCCTGCGCCAATGACGTACCATATGGCCTTAACAGGAACACTGATAGTACTCAAGATTTCCACAAAGCAGACATTTTGGCAGATCTATAGGCACTTGGCCTTAAACGAAAGGCACGAACACAGTATGTACAATTGGCTTATTTACAACATACTTTCTTTTACCTTGGAGATGATTCATGTAGAAATAAGCGGAAGGTCCCGGGAAGGTCAGTGACCTTCCTTAACTAAAGGCAGTATCTACTCTAACCATGTATGTACATTTTAACATGATAAATGGGTATATGAATCTAATCTTATTTGTGACTGGCCATATCGAAAGGTACCTTAAATTTGGCACAGAAGTCAAAAATCCTGTCTAAGGTTGAATTTCTAATTTCATCAGAAATATTACATTTGAAGTGTTTTCTATCATATAATCAAGTTCCAACATCCAAAACATAAGAAAAGTGTGTTAAAAAACAAAAAAAAATCATCTTTCCATTCAAGTTTTTCTCAGAACAAAAGCTTTAAACTCATAAACTCAATTTTTTAAGAACTAAACTTTTCCGAATCAGCCCGATGCCCTTTGCCAATTTGCATGTAACTGTGCAATAGAACATCCAATAACCAAAAGCAAGGTGTCATTTTATAGCTTAAAATATAATCTTTCAGATGAGACCAAAAAATCAACATTAATTTTGGGACCCTTAATGTACCTTTCGATATGGCAAGTCAGATTTATTTATTTAAGCTTCACTATAATTGCACTGCCTTTATACATTGTATTGCAGCCTTACAGCATATTTCATTTCTGAATAAGTCTTTTAAATAAAATTTTACTTAAATGTCATTGTCATTTTACCCCTTAAATTTGAATATATTACATTAAAGTTTTATAATTTACTGATTCATAATTTATTCATAACGATTATTTTTAACACATTGATATCCTAAGATGCACCTTATAAACAGCTCCAAATAACTCATGATTTCTTTCACGGGTGTTCAGTTAGCTTTTGACATTTTGTACATACGATGGATGTTCTATAAGTTCTTAACACGTGATCAATCAGTGGCCTGATGAAGTTTAGTGATACCCAGGGGGGCTAGGACGTGATGTCATCAGATTTTGAAACTCCCATTCAAAAAAATTGAATTTTAGCTAACGCTCAAAAATTTCATTTTATGCCCTTACTTAGTGTATAAAAGATATGTGTACCGCCGCGGCAAAAGGTTCCAGTTGTCGACTCCTACATGTTGCTCATTGTAGCATATCCGATGTATACAAATACCATACATTAGATATGCTACAAGGAGCAACATGTACGAGCCGACAACTGGACCCTTTTGCCGCGGCGGTACACATATGCAGATTTCAAAACTGTTGAGGTAGGGACTTCAACCTCAACCTCAGAAAAATAAAAAGATATTATGATTATTTTAAAGAACTACCTTTCTTTTTATTTACGCATTGAAATATACGGGCGATACCATGGATGAATACGCTTCAAATCTGAGTAAACAGTCCGGTAAACAGGCAATTTATTACGTGGCCATCGTCGTCTGGTGGTACCAAACGCAACGTAGCAGTAAGAGCTATATTTTTATTTCCAGTATTTGATTTATTTTGATCATATACGAGGTAGGGGTGGTGAGCTATGCAGTTAGCTATATGTGTATATTCACATACACATATAAGGTAATTCAGCTTAAAATAATTATTAAAAGTCTCAAGTAACTGTCTGCTCTTATAATGTTATTGTTACAGGAAATTGTAACTTGCCATTTAGAGGTATCTGAAAAACAATTTTTTCAACTTGAAAATTGCAGAAATAGCAATTGTTTGCTGGCCGAATAATTATTTATTTTTTAATGCTTATTTCTCAATTTTATGAATAACCCATAACCAGCTAATCATAAAAAAAACATCAAAAAAAGCAGAAATTTACTTGAAACTTTCCATATATTCATCAAGTAGAATTACATAGCATACACAAAAAATATAGCTTATTTCCTTCTACCTTTAATTAGGCCGTGAACTTATTGAACATCCCTCATATTCAAGTTGCATCATGGGATAGTATTCAAGTTGCATCATGGGATAGTATTCTAGAGAGTGCTTCTTCTTTAACACCTCATCAATTACATTGATTCTATCTGTGCTAGCTACACTGCTGACCCCTCTCCTCATCCGTTAATCCCTCCATGATGCTAGCGGATTATTTAATCAGCCGACAGAGTACCTGCTCCTATACCGTAACCGATGCCTTTTGGGCCATATCCCTTGTTGTAACAAGCTAGAAAAAAGAAAGAATTTTTTATAAGGATTCTAATATTAACAAGAAATGGCAACCTTTGTAACAGATATTGTAGAACAAGAGTCACTCTTGGTGGGTCAGCTCTCAGTATTTCCGGATACACTAGATTTGAAAAAGGGGGTTCTACGGGACTGATTTGGAGATGTTTTTCCTTTATCAAATCATTGTTTTGCAAGTTTTCTCGTTAAAAGAACATCTTTATAATTTCAGCGACTGTTAGATATTATTAGTTACCCCCTGCTTGTTCACGAAATACGGGCAAATATCTAGGGTCTAGTGCCATATTCTATGAGGCCAACAGGCCGAATGGAATATGGCACCAGACCCTAGATATTTCCCGTATTTCGTGAGAACAAGCAGGGGGCAACGATTTTATCCTTTAAGTGTACATGAATTCTGTAATCTCGTTGGTAAACTTACCATCAAAAACGAAATTTTAATCATAAAAGCTTAAAAAAACAAAGCATATGGAAAGCCCCAATCCACAGCCATGCTGCGTGCTTGGCTGGGGGTGCTCGTATTGTTCAAGGCGTGTACACTTGCGTCACGACCAATGCGAAATACGGGATATATTCAAGGTTTGGCTTATTTTTAATTCTGAAAATCATGAATACAGGTTTTGTTTAACATATGTTTGACCAATGAGATTACAGAATTTGTGTACACTAAAGGATAAAGTTTCATCTCCATTTAGGCACCACTATCATCGTAAAATGTTGTCTTCATTGTATTCATATATCACTAGATAAGACTTACTTTGGAAGATGTCACCACCCCAGTCACTCAGAATGCAAGCATGAAAATGGACATTGAAAAAAAGGGTCAAAATTTGCACCAAATAGCTTAAAAAAGGCTGATTTTAGAAGAAGAAAGGGCTAAACTAAAAAATTGTACTATTCCAAAAATTAAAAAAAAACTGAAAAGCTGATAATTTTCATGCCTGAGAATTGTAGAGTCAAGTTTGATGGTGTAATAGAATCAGGTATCCCCTTCTGATTATATATCACCAGTTGACTATGTCACCACCCCTGTCACCAAGATTAGTAGAGTCCAGTCTCTTGTTGCAATTAAAGCGGACATTCTAATGAGTTCCCTTCCTCCAAACCCACCCCCGTCACTCAGATTGGTAGAGTCTAGTCTCTTCTTGCAATTGAAGCAGGCATCATACCCATAATAATTCCCCCTCCAAACCTACCCCCTAGCCTAGCATATATATCATCAGATGACTTACTTTTGCAGAAGATCTCACCACCCCTGTCACTCAGATTGGTAGAGTCCAGTCTCTTGTTGCAAGTGAACCAGGCATCCTAACCATAATGGTTCCCCCTCTTCCAAACCTACCCCCTAGCCCAGCATATATATATCATCAGATGACTTACTTTTGCAGAAGATCTCACCATCCCTGTCACTCAGATTGGTAGAGTCCAGTCTCTTGTTGCAAGTGAACCAGGCATCCTAACCATAATGGTTTCCCCTCCTCCAAACCTACCCCCTAGCCCAGCATATATTACTTTTGCAGAAGATCTCACCACCCCTGTCACTCAGATTGGTAGAGTCCAGCCTCTTGTTGTAATCAAACCAGGCATCCTACCCATAATTCTCCCCTCCAAACCTACTCCCCCCGCCCAGCATATCGAATGACTTACTTTTGCAGAAGATCTCACCACCCCTGTCACTCAGATTGGTAGAGTCCAGCCTCTTGTTGCAGTTGAAGCAGGTAAAACACTTCTTATGCCATGACTAAAAAGACGGAACAAAAACTCACAAATGAAATGAGTTCTTCACTGCCACCATGCATGATGATAGCAATGAAGAACGGGGTTAAACTGATGGAGGATTTGTCGAAATTCAACTTACTTCACTAGCTGCTTTTCGTTAAATTTGATTGTTTCCCTGAATGACACATTTTTCTGAAGATTTACTATTTGGATACATGATCTATTTGCAGAATTGATAAGTTTTGAAAAATATGGATGTTTGGTTATGGTTTGATTGGTTATATGCATTTAAACTTGACATTTCAAAAATGTTGCTATATATTAAATGAAATCACACGATTGGTGCAATTTGCACCATTTAGCATTTATACAGTCACAGTGCCAGGACTGACAAAATAAGGGGGCATATATAAAGTGGGTCATTCTTTAGTACCGTGTAAGTCAGAAATATTACCAAAATCACAGTCAGAAATTTCAGGAGAATCCGAGAATTCTTGCAGATTCTCCTACTAATCTGAGGAAAATCATACACTAGCGGTTTAAAGTATTTCCGCACAAACACATTATTCAGCCATATCTCATAAAGCGTTTATAAGGGAACTATCGAGAAACTTATGTTGCTTTTGGTCAGATCTGAAAGGTAATCTAGTTAAGTGTAAATTTGAGCTCCAAATGGGATCAACCCTCTCACGTATAGGTAGGGGTAACAACACAAATAGGTCGAAAAACATGATTTTTAGGTCAAATT
>JXSR01S074131.1:52512-69355 GCA_000969725.1 Ophiothrix spiculata | reverse complement strand
TTTCAGCCTATTTTACAACTTGACCTCAAATGACCTTTGACCTTGGTATGTGACCTTTGACCTCACCCACAAATGCGGGTTCCCATGAAGCACCCATGACCCAAGTTTGGTTGAAATCTATGGAAGTATGCAGAAGTTAAAGGCCGCCAACAACAACAACGCCGACGCAGACATCCACTACTATGCCATAATCCCCCTTCTACTTTTCAAGCCAGGGGGATAAAAAGGAAAATATAATCTTCTCCGAGTTGCTAAATTTATAGGGGCAAAATGTACGTACCTAATGATTTGCCTAACAGACATTGTGAATTTTTTTATCCGTGCATGAATGAGCACTTGTTTTAATTCAAATGTCACAAACGTTACCAAAAAGTCACATCAAAATGTCACAATTATCATTGAGGGATGTGAATGAAATCTATTGCATGCATGTTTGAATGAAATGAAATGAAACAAAGTTTTGGGCTAATCCATCGTTGATTTTTAGAAGAAAAAAATGGTCAATGAACTTGTGGATTCGTATTACAGTGCTGCTTCAGTTGACTGAAACAACATTGCAGATATACACAAACAGTCTTACTGTATGTCATCAGTGACATTCAGAATCCTATAAAGAAGTAAGGTTTCCCTTTCAGCGAACAAGCATATTTTACACGATGATACAAGTTTTTTTTGATACGAAAATGTAAATGACATACGCTAGCACTTTTAACAGGAATTGTTTTTATTTTTGCAGAAACAGGGTGAATATGATGTACATCTATTTCTTTATGATCACGAAGACGCTATCTGTGCCGATAAACTTAAATAAAATTGTTTGTTACTGTTACCTTATTGTTGTTACATTTTCCTTTGTTATACCTTTACATCTTTGATGAAATATAATGGAATTAACATTACACCAAAAAAAAAACCAACTAGAATATCGTCATGTTCCTACCTATCGGGGTTTTTTTTCATATAAAGCCAAAGATCGATATCAAAAATAAAGGAAACATTAAATAGGAAACATGTGTTACCAAGGAAAAGGGGCAGGTACTAAGAAGACGAAACAAAAATACTATATCACAATGAATAAAACACACATGGGCATTTTCACGGTAACGGAAGGACAATCACAAAATTTTTCGGTATTTCAAACACATACATTGCCAAAATTGAATTGGATAAAATAAAACTAATTCCATATTTAGTTGAGTATACCTGTAAGCATTCATATTCAACAGGAATTTTTTTATAAAAAATTCTCTGTCGCAAAATATGCATATTAATGAGGTCGGTCACGGAAGGACAGCAAAACGGACATGGTTTTTCACCTTGAGTACATTTTTGAAAATATTCATGAAATTTATGAAGAAATTTTATTTCAAAGTTACTGAATGCATTGCTTGGTGTTTTTGCAATAGTTTGCCACATTCCACTTCAAAATATTCCCTACGGTTATGTTTTAACAATGCGAAATGTGAAGGGATCATGGTAACGGAAGGACGGTCATGGAAGGACAATTTGTCCGCTGATTTTTGGGTGCACTGAGCCGTAAAGCCTGGTCAGGATTAACAAAAAATACAACCTCATGTGTAAATTTGATCCTTATTTAAGCCATTTAGATCAGTAACACTCAAGCGAAACAACCTAGAATGGGTTAAAAAAATTAAATAAAAATTACTACTTTTCATTATGAAAATCAAGAAATTTGACCAAAAATTAGGTTTTTTAAAGACATTTCATAGACATTTTTGTTTAGTCTTTTCAAAATTAGGTTCATTTTAAAGAGCTTCAAAATAGCTTTCTTTTGATACCAAATATATGGTGGTAGCATTTTTCTAATGTCAACTTTTTCGTGAAAATGGCCACATGCGTAAAAACCCTGAACAAAAATTATGAATTTTTGTACAAAATACTAACATACACACTGATGTAATAAGAACACATATAATTCCTGTGACGTTATAGTTACGTGGGTGTACATGTATGCAGTAATCAGGTAATAATCTTTTCGTCGAACAACTTGACAGTTTTAACACATTTTCACCTGAAAATCTTATAACATCCATTATTAATATTACAAAATATCACCTCGGGGTGAAGAATTGAGAAATATTTGAGGTACAAATATCACTAAAACGGAAAGTCTATAGAAAAAAAACCATTGTGTTTTGAACGTCTGATTCTGAAATTTTTTGAAGGAGGGACTCGACAATCGTATTATTTCGTGCTGAGAAATAACTCTGCAAATGCATGTTATTGTTTCTATTCCAATGGCATCATAATAAGTATTTAATGCATCATCATTTTAGTGCTACCTGACACACTGCAATAAGCACAAAGATTTACAAAATGGCGCATAATGGACGGTTTGGGATATTATAATGTGATTTCAATTATTTAAAAAGAACACTTAAAGATTTATAACCAAATAGATCTTTCGTTTGTATAACTCAAATTTTATTCAAGTTACATTGCTGTCGTTTTTCCTGAGAAATATTGAAAAGTATACTTTTTCTGAAAGGAAACGGACAGCAAGAGAAGTACAAGGTCACTTAACTTTATGCTGATGCAAAATTAAATGTGTATCTATTATCTTTTATTGAAGACACACATTATATAAATACCTGACATAATTTGCAAATGTGTTGAATCGGGATGTGCATAAAAATATGTCAATGATGTCGTGTAATGTTACTTTTACTGATCGACTTGTCAGAAGCTTTTGTAGATTGTGCTTTCATTCTGTGTTTGATATTTAACAAAAAGCATCCAAATATTGATTATCAAACTTGCCTCAAGAATGAAAACGAAGATAAGGTTCCCATCTCAGCGAACCAGTATATTTTACAAGATGATATATGTTTATTTTGATAAGAAAATGTAAATGACATACAGTACACTAGCACTTTTAACATGGATTGTTTTTATTGTTACAAAAAGAGAATTGATATGATGCACATCTATTTCTTATTATCACGATGACGCTGTAATTTAGGTTAAACATATGTGCGGATAAACTTTAATTTAAAAAAAGTTGTTTGTTACTGTTACCTTCTTATATATTTTCCTTTGATATACCTTCACATCTTTGATGAAATATAATGGAATTAACATTACACCCAAAAAAAAACACCCTAGAATATCGTCATGTTCCTACCTATCTGTTTTTTCCCTTTTTTTTTTTTTTTTGCATATAAAGGCAAAGATCGATATCAAAAATAAAAGAAACATTAAATAGGAAACACGTTTTACCCAGGAAAAAGGGTAAATACTAAGAAGACGAAACAAAAATACTATATCACAATGAATAAAACATACATTTTGCGTATTAAATAAAAGGAACCCTGAACAAAAATTATGAGTTTTTGTACAAAATACTAACATACACACTGATGTAATAAGATCACATACAAAATTGAATACGCCAGATACGAACATCCCAACTCCAATAACTCCCTTCTGTTAAGTTCTGTAAAATATAAATTCATACAAATCTCTGAAAATGCTTTCAAATCACTAAAAAGCATTTCCATGTCTTTATCCCAATGAAAGTGTCACATTTGACATTGTAGTTGAATTTTTTAGACATTTCAGAGATTTGTATACATTTACATTTTATAATTATAATTAACAGAAGGGAGCTTTTGGATGTTCTTATTCTGGCGTATTCAATTCCACATACGTGGGTGTACAACTGTACATGTAAGCAGTAATAATCTTTCCGTCGAACAACTTGACAGTTTTAACACATTTTCACCTGTCCCGTTGTACATGTTGTATGTCAAATATACGTTGAATTAAAAAGGTTTCCGAGTCAAACGTGTTTAAATTGCTAAAAGGATATTTGATGAACATCTTATAACATCCATATTAATATTACAACATTTCACCTCGGGGTGAAGAATCGAGAAATATTTGAGGTACAGATATCACTAAAACGGATAGTAGTCTATAGAAAAACCATTGTGTTTTGAACGTCTGATTCTGAAAAATGTTGAAGGAGGGACTCGACAATCGTATTATTTCGTGCTGAGAAATAACTCTGCAAACGCATGTTATTGTTTCTATTGCAATGGCATCATAATAAGTATTTAATGCATCATCATTTTAGTGCTACCTGACATACTGCAATTAATCATGTAAACTTACAAAATGGCGCATAATGGACGGTTTGGGATATTATAATGTGATTTCGATTATTCAAAAAAAAACCACTTAAACTTGTATAACCAAATTGTCGAAGATCTTTCTGTTTGTGTAGCTAAAAATTTTATTCAAGTTACATTCTTTTGGGCCAAGTGTACTTTAGGTCCCATCCAGAATTTTAGGGTTAGGGCTTAGGGTTAGTGTTAGGGTTAGGTTTAATTTAGGGTTAGGGTTTAGGGTTAGGGTATAGTTTTTGTATACTTTTTCCCTTTTTTCCCCTGAAAAATATTGAAAAGCAGGAGAAGTGCTTTATTCATGCCAAGGTCATAATAATATGAATACCTGTCACAATTTGCAAATGTGCTGAATCGGGCTTTATATATGCATAAAGATATGTCAATGATGTCGTATAATGTTACTTTTACTGATCGGCTTGTCAGAAGCTTTGATAGATTGTGCTTTCATTCTGTGATTTGATATATTGATTATCAAACTTGCCTCAAGAATGAAAACGAAGATATTTCCGTTATGTAGTCAAATCAAAACCTATTCATGAGTTAGCAATTGAAAAGGCATAATGTACGTTATATCGATATTGGAGCATCAGGATTTACTGACGTATAATAAATCAAGATGGACAACATTTGAACAGCTACAGTTGCGTTATATACAGATGGCCCGATTTTGTGTGGCTCTCATAATTATATCATTTGCTCTATAGTTAGAAATCGGTTAAGTAGTTCCGCGAGTAGTTCACATTTCTCAACTAATCTTAAATACTACTAGTATTTATATTTAGTGGAACACGTATTCAACTAAAACATGTTTTCAGTGATATGCAATATGTAGTCCACCGCGGCAAAAGGATACACTTGTCGGCCCCTACATGTTGCCCATTGTAGCATACGGTATGTATACAGTTAGTATCATCAAATATGCTACAATGAGCTACATGTAGGAGACAACAAGTGCATCCCTTTGCCGCGTCGACCCACATATGTTATGCATTGCTCTCTTTGAAAAATATTTCACTACTTTGGAAGAAAAGTGCCATTTGGAAATCATATACTCCGCCGTGGAACCATCAAAAAGCATACCTAGCTTGGAGTTCTTCTAATGGGTTTGCGATAACATTCATGTGAAGCTGGATCTCAAGCAAATCCGGATTTAAAGTTTCAGCTTTCGGGCTTTATTTTGTTGTTCCAAATCTCACTCCGATATCTCCAGGGGACATGAATGCAGGGTTTCTTTCACAGGGAATAGTAAAGAAAAAGTTTCTTTCAGTGTAAGCTTTTAAATGTAGCTTTATATTCCGGTATTTTTCATCAGTACGCTCAAATGTAACAATACCGCTATGCTGATGATGTATTTGCCTTTTTTGAATAGGAAACGACAAAACGTTGAAGTTCAAGTTCAGTCATAGTACGGAATGTTAATCTTGGAATTTACCCAGATTTATCGTTCATTTATGTTCCCATACGCCATATGTTGATCGATTTTGTTCCATGACATTTAGACTGATAAATAATATGTCTAGAGATCTATCAAATTTGCATGTCTGGTACACCAGTATCAAAGCAGATGACAGACTTTTCAAATTTTCCCAGCTCATCCTCGAAAAAAGTTTTTTCTTTACTATACTTCTAACTTTTTTCAGTGTGCGAATTTAGGCCGAAAATATGCATCACCTTATACGGTCCATGATACTAAGGTATAATAGCATATCGTTTTACTATTGCAATTTGCCACACATGCTCCAGGAGCAAATGTTTGCTAATCATTTCCAGGTAGACGTTTCTATCTCAAAATGCATATTACTCATTGTATGACACGGTTTTTTGTTGTTGTTGTTGTTTTTTTGTATTTTCAGTTTCTGTTTTGCTTCATCATGTTTATTGTGTTGAGAAATTGTAACAGATACACAGCTGACATTACATCATCTGTAATGGGTATTTTTGGCCAAAATCGCACAAAATAAAAGCGTATAATTTTCGTCTCATCACACTCTATTTTGCAACGGATAAAATAGTTGTGAGTAAATGGTTGAAATGTTTGTTGAACTCTCTAATCTTGATGCTAGTACTTTTGAATAACGTCTGTATATGCAGTACCTAAATGATCTTATTACCACTAAATTACTAAGGTGTCAAAATTGGTTTTTTGGTAAAGGGCTCGTTGTTAGAAGACACAATTTGTTGCTCTTTATACAAATTACACCATGTAATCATTCGGGAAAAAACTAGAACTAACACGTAGTTGTCCTAAACAAATGGATATGTATTTTTGTGACATTCATGTGTTGGTGTAATATAAATAGCCAAGAAATTACTTTTACCAATTACAAGCCCTTTTTAAACAGATTTTTATTTGTTTTTTGATTTATATTGCCAAAGGTATACGATTATGTATACCATTCTTAAGTACGTCTATCAAGATTGTACAACCATGGATTCTCTAAACCAGTTTAGAGAATCCATGGTACAACAAACGTCCAACCATTTGTTCACAACTACATTAGGCCAAAAAATATTTTTTTTGGTTATCCTCCACAACTTTTTTAGCAAGTGCGGGAGGCCGTTTTTTTTTTTTGGTTTTTTTTTAGATTTTTTTTTCAAATGTAACCTATAGGCGAAATGTTAACCGTGCTAGCATGGTCAACCATGGTCAACCATTGTCAAGACATGGTTGACCATGGTTGACCATGGTCAGCCATGATCGGCCATGGTGGCTTGACCATGGTCAACCATGGTGATTTCAAATTAGTGACATTGACCGTAGTCACCATGTCTGACCATGGTCACAAGAAAATCCATCATGTTAACCATGATTGGCCATGGTTGACCATGGTTGACCATGGTCAAACAGATACAAGTTAACACGACAATTTTTGTATATTTAAGCTTTTTATATAGAATTAGATTCACAAAATTTAAGCTGTAATACACTTTCTTGTTTCACAACAAGAATGTAACCATGGAAAAAACTATGGAAAATATGACCGTGGCTGACCATGGTCAACCATGGTTAAACATGATCATATCGACCATGGTTGACTATGGTTAACCATGTTTTTGAAAAATGGCACCACCATGGTCAGACACAGCCCAAAGTGACCATGGTCAACCATGGTCAAACTCTGCATGTTTGACCATGGTTGACCATGGTCAAACATGCCAAGCTTTTTACCATGGTGACTGGATGTGTTTGACCATGGCGTGCCATTTTTCAAAAACACGGCTAACCATGGTTTGACCATGGTCAAAACCCCATGGTTAACCATGGTTAAACCATGCTTTTTTCGCCTAGGAAGTCAAAGCTACACCAAATTATGGCCTCTATAAGGCCAATAACTGTACCAAACAATCTCTTTATACAAGTTTATAAACAGTATTAAAGCGTAAAGAAAATGAAAACAACAACTTAAAAAAATATTTTCAAAAAATCAAAATTCTAAAAAGAAAAAAAAATTCTGAAAATTAGGATGGTATACTTTTGTACAGTAAAAACATTTTTTCCAGTTTCGAAAAATAGGGGCGGGCGGTGGAGGACAACCAAACAACTTTTTTTTTTTTGGACATTCTGATACAAAAATTTATATTCAAGTTTCATTGCCGTTTCAGTCAATGTATATTATTTTGACATGATATATGAAATGATGGCAAAAATTGACGTCACATTAAAACCTAGCCAATAGCAGTTTCCGAGCATTATAAAATAGAAGAGCCGATAAAAATGTGTTACAAATGTGCAACAATTAGTAGCAATGCAAGTCCCAATTATGTAAAATTCATGTGCTTTACAAATTCAAGAAACATTTATAAATAGAAAGTTCAAACAACATACTGTTCATGACATAGGGCTTTCTTATAGATTCAAAAGAACGAACTTACCTTCAAATAATGGACAGATCCGCCAGCATTTTATACCCCCTAGTGACATAAATTGACCTAAAGCAACCTCTAAGAAAAATATTGGAACTCCGCCGGTAATGGCACAAATTGTGTATGGTATGAGAAAGGCACCTGTTGATATAAAAGCAAAAAAAAATGGTTGAAAACAAGCTGGACTGCAGGAATCCATGTGTTCTAAATTCTATGATGAATCAATGACTTTTTAACACTTAAGTGCATAAGGGGGGAGGATCCATATGGACCCTGGATTTTGCAACATAACCCGATAAAGCTGTTTTATGTAATTGTCAATGTAGGGGTTGCGCATGTTTTGGTGCAAAAAAAAAATCAAATCGGCCGCGTTGTTTTTGAGATACTTAGCATAAACTGGTAAAATGATGGCGCTGCTCAAATTTTGTTTTGTCCCTAAAACCAAAACGAAACAATTTCAGCAATGTATTTGTAATTATAATCTGTTATTATGAGCCAATTTTCATTGAAAAATTCCTTTGGGAAAGCAGATTTCCAATTTTTGGCGGGAAAAAATTAAAATTTGACACGAATTACTAATCCGGCCGCCATTTTGAAACAGAATGACAGATTTTTAATATTTTTGTTTCATATGATTTTAATTTAGTTGGTGTATCGCTGTGTACAGTTTTAAAGATAAATAATATGGAGAACATTGTTTTTAAAGCGATCAAAATCCAGGGTCCCCCCCCCCTTGTGCACTAATGGGATTCTAAAACACCTTATGCACTTAAGTGTTAAGCCATATTTCGATTTCTGAGTGTATCACAGACCATTCTTTTTACGATCTGTGGTGTATATAATACTGGGTGTCCCAGGAAAAAAACACCTTTCAGTCTTTGCGTGATTTCCATAGTCAGAAAGTAAGTAAAGGTTGTATTTTATATAGTCCATTAATTGAATTTTAAGATACCATTTACGTAATGACCCTTTTGGTTTGCCATACACGCATGTTAGAATACATCTACGACATAAAGCGAACATTGCACTGCCAGCAGACCTAGATTTCTCCTGTTATAAGATCAAATTTCTGTCAAGTTTTTCTCCTTTTTCAAATATTGTCAGAACACTTTTGACTAAAAGGTTGAATTCATGAGTTAACCTTATTAACTATGCTAGTATACTTATTGAATTCATTTCAAATATTTGAACAGTGAATGCAATTATATAAACGCGCTTCGAATATACATCACACACTTTCAAAAACATACTATGATAGGGTAATTCAGTGTGTTTTGAGAGTTTATAAAATTGAGAGTGATGCCCAAAATAGCCTATGTTTTGCGTATTTTTCGCGAGTTTTGACTAATTTGTTACTTTAAAAAAATGTTCCGCATATATATTTTCCGGGAAGATATGTCTTATTTTGTTCTTCGCATGCTGATGTACAATGAGTAAGCTGATGTACTATGTGTCATTTGCAAAAACTATAGCACTTAGCAATTGAAGTCTCAAACTTCGCATAACTTTTGGTACACTCTTAAAAGAAAAGAGTGAGCGGTCACTCTTTCTTAGAGTGATTTTTTTTTTCACTCCAAAAGGGTGACATTTCACTCTTTTCGAGTGAAATCGAATGGGGTTTCACTCTTAAAGTGTGAAATGTCACTCTTATAGAGTTATAATTCACTCTTTGAGGTGGTGAAAATTGTCACTCTTTTAAAGATTGGTCACTGATATGGCTCTTTTCAGTATCAGTGACCAATCTTTAAAAGAGTGACAATTTTCACCCCCTCAAAGAACTCTATAAGAGTGACATTTCACTCTTTAAGAGTGAAACCCCGTTCGATTTCACTCGAAAAGACTGATAGGTCACTCTTTTGGAGTGAAAAAAATATCACTCTAAGAAAGAGTGACTGTTCACTCTTTTCATTTTAAGAGTGTACATATCTCTGCTATTATAGCTTATTATAATTTTTTTTTTTACATAGGTTTACAAAATTTTAACATCACTTTTTGAGTTGTCAACAAAGATTCCTACATGTATGTCAGAAACGTATTTTTCATACTTAAACAAAATGGCAAGTTCGTTTAATGTAATTTTAACCCTCATCCAACCCAATACCCAAATCATGAAAATAGCTGTTCTGTAATTATGACGTCAAAATTACTTCAGGTGACGTCCGAAAATTATGTCTAAATCTGATTTTGGGCAACAATGGCCACCGATTCAAAATGTAGCTATTTCTATATTCGGATTTTTATTGGACATTTGCTATTGATAAAACATATAAAATTTAAATATCAAGTTTGCAGTTTAAAGAGTTATAGAATTAATTTCATTAAATCGGTTTTATTTATCATTTAGTTGAATTTTGAATAAATGCGTTTCTTTTGTTGATACACTCTAAGAAATGACCATATTTTTACGGTAGAAAACCGGTATTCTTTAACGGTGAATTCCCGTAAGAAAATATTTACGGATGAAATGTAAATTTGACGTCTTTTTACGGGATTTTACCGTAAATATGTGGAAAAACGGGGAAGTTCCGTAAATTATTAGCAAAAAAGATAATTTGACACCACAGAAAATATATACTAAATATGAAATATATTTGTAGTTATTGTACTAAGGCTGCATAATTTCCCTTGGTGTGGCCAGTAAAATACCGTATATTAATTTACGGCAAAGTTGTAAATTTTACGGTAAAGTGTTGGCAACCAAATTGCCAGTGATTTTACCGTAAAATTTACGGGAAATTTCTAAAATACCGTAGAATAATTTATGGCAAGTTGTAAATTTTACGGTAAAGTGTTGGCAACAAAATTGCCAGTGATTTTACCGTAAAATTTACGGGAAATTTCTTAGAGTGTAACTTGATATTCAAGACAAAACAAAAATCACCAATAACTGTCGTTCTGACTCATTTTGAAACCAAAATTATTTGGACACGCAGACTTTTATTTCGTTTTCTTTTTGAATTTTCTTTTTCAAAATTATTGTTACCAAAATCATTGTTATGATTGTTGGAGCACATAATTAATGTACATTTTGATTTTGAACAGAAATGTGAAAAGCAGACTTTGATTTCTTTTCCTTTTTAAAATTATTGTTATGATTGTTGGAGTATTTTTGACTAAAATGTTCAATTCACGAGTTGACCTTATAATTTAGCTAAGCACACTATTGAATTCAGTTTATATTTGAAGTCTGTCATGTCTATTGAAAACAGTGCTTCGAACATAGGATTGTCTGCTTACATTCTCAAAAGAGGGTAATTCATGCACAAGTAGCAACAAATGGAGTGTTTGTTCATTTGAACATGTAAAACTGAGAATAATTGGAGGCCATTATTTGCAAATTTGTTTGCATTAAATTAAGTAACTCAAAGAAAATACATCTGACATGCACAGAAAAAAATTGCATCGAGTAAATTATTTGCATATTCCGTGGTAAAATCTGAATGGATTACTGCAAAGAAAATGAAGGGTTATAATAATATTTGTCTTGCTCATTCATAGCAAGCTTGATAAAATTGGATATACAGTATGTCGTACGATGATGTCACACACAACATCGTACAATCTTTGCGAGTAAAGTTTCCAGCTTTACCGAATAGTTTGAAAAAATGTTAAGGTGTGATCTACACGTACAATCCATGAAATAGACTTCTAGATTGCCATTTAAAAGAAACAAAATATACTTAAGTGTATTTATGGGTTAGAATAAACACCATCCGATAACACGTAAAGATGTGTTTTTAGGCACACTATATTGAAGAATGTAAAAGTGTTCAATAATCTAAAAGGATCAGAAACTGACTTTATTATTGTGCTTTTGTCATGTTTGTACATACTATTAAATTATTTGTTCAAGGTCAAAGTATGGTCCCTGGATCACATTTTATTTTACTCTTTAAATTTCTGTAATATTTTCATTGCTGTTGGGTTATTGAAGGGAACGTCGGCCGTTTTGCACGCACCTTGTACATACACCTTCAAATGCATTTATGATAAAAAACAAAACAACAACATGCAATTTAGTATCCTGTTGTTCTCAATTTAATCAAAAAATTAAAAGAACTCAATTTTTTTTTCCAGTAATATAATAGACCTGTAACATTTTGATATTTTTGAAAACAAATTAGCTTGAAAAGGGCATTGTTATTACATTAATTGGCATTCATGATTTTAAAAGACTTTTTCTTGACCGTCATTGACCGTGTGTTAGATGGTATACAGTATCAAATTCTACATGATATATTTATAATGAATGTCAGTTTTATGAATATTTTGTTTAAACAAACTTTATATTCGTTCTTCTGACATCATGCTAAACAGAATAAGCACTAAAATATTGACACCTTGGTTAATTACTACATATTTCTCGACCACTTAACTTATTTTGAGCTAGAAATTATATCACGTATAACATTATAAAGCTTTTTTGTTACGTTGTTAGCTTAATGTTTTTCACATATTTATATATGGGATTTCTCCCCAGAAAAATATAAGCGTTGAGAGTTTGTTCACCACTGAGGTTCACCTGTCGCAGACTAGAGTTCACTATCCCAATTACATAAAATACAAATACAGGATCAGAATAAGTTTGTAAAATGAATGTACACTATGTTTTGTATGTATTAAAAGACGGGATTTGAGACTGTTAATGTGTAATACGAAAAATGTACGTGTAATACACTACATCGTGATGTAAGTGCAAACTTTCGTTTTGCAATGAAACTGGCACGTATATTGAACATAGATATTGCTGTAAGAAAACATTTCTTTTACTTTATTCACCAAATTATGCGTAAGATTGATTCATGATGCAAGAAAAACCAAAAGTTCGATATTTACTAAAACTTTTTAACGTGGAGTACTTATTAGCTTATATACACTCTAAGAAATCTCCCGTAAATTTTACGGTAAAATCACTGGCAATTTGGTTGCCAACACTTTACCGTAAAATTTACAACTTGCCGTAAAAATATTACGGTATTTTAGAAATTTCCCGTAAATTTTACGGTAAAATCACTGGCAATTCGGTTGCCAACACTTTACCGTAAAATTTACAACTTTGCCGTAAATTATTATGCGGTATTTTACTGTATTTTTACATGTGGCTGGTTTTTTTTACTGTATTTTACCGTTATTACTGGATTTTGACACCAGTTTTCAACTTAAAATCGGATGATTTTTAGTGTCAAAATAAGCATCCCTAGCCATTGTCAAGAACAAGGCATGTTTACAGATATTGCCACACCAAGGATAGGATAGGATAGGTTCGCTCCAACTGGAGCTGGGTCATTGCATAAAGCTTGACCCCTGGGTTTTTATTTTGAGTGATTAATTATCTGGATTACTTTTATTATAAGGTTACTGAATTAATTTTGGGGTCTGTGAATCGTGTAGTTTTTAAGTTCCTGATATTGTCGATAGATGCCACACCAAGGGAAAATATGCAGCCTTAGTACAATAACTATATAGTATATATTTTCTGTGGTGTCAAATTGTCTTTTTTGCTAATAATTTACGGTACTTCCCCGTTTTTTCCACATATTTACGGTAAAATCCCGTAAAAAGACGTCAAATTTACATTTCATCCGTAAATATTTTCGGGAATTCACCGTTAAAGAATACCGGTTTTCTACCGTAAAAATACGGTCATTTCTTAGAGTGTAGCTCGTGCTGGGTGTCTCAGAAAAATAAAATAAAATATTTTTGTAATTCTCTTCTAAAGGTTTAACTTGTTATAATAAGATTGCATTTTATAGTCAATGAATTTATCTTTAAGATACCGTTCGTTTCATTATTAATCTGTAGTGTACAACAAAAGTTGTGTTTTATTAATTAGGCCTATTTGGTTGGAATTTTGTCTGATCCGATTACATGATTATTGGAGGTATTAATTTCTGAATAATATAAAAAAAAATGGGTCACCCTTTAACATTTATCATATCTGTCTTGTCTTGTTTTTTCATCAAATTTGTTCATTTTTACAGCAAAAATAAATTAGTAAACATTGTTAAGGTTGAGTGAGCAGATCAAGGATAATACTCAATAGAACTTCATTCAAGGTCAACTTACAAAATCGTAAAATTTGACTATAAAATTATATATCCAAATATTTGACAAAGCATATCTTCTGTTCTAGATTAACAATTGAAATGAAACAATCGTTTTAAAGTCTGTTGCATTGACGAAAGAATATACCTTTATACGGTATATTATGTTCTGACTATCTGGGAAAAGCCAAAACTTTGCACGCACGTATTTTGTATAAAATGTGTATAGCTGTATACAATTTTATGTACCATTCGTTGAATTTACTGGTGAATTTACAACCACAGCTTCAAAAATAACTACTCTATAAACAACACCTAAAATGCATTCGCGATGTACTGATTTTGTATTCATGTCTGAAAGCTGTAAGTTAACGCATTTTCTGACCGTTTTATTACAATAAAAGGTCATTGTTTACTTAAAGAATATTACTTTGCACTTACAAGTATATATACAGTATTAAAAGAAAATTGTGTCAATTACTCTTTTAGTATACAAGTACTACATAATTCTAAATGTCAATGAATGTTTGGTTTATATACACTATTTAAATTCATTACTGACAAATCGTTGTAATTGATGTTTATATTCAATCAGCATACGGGTCAAGGAAAAGACTTCTTTTGAAAATCGTTATTCGAACCTTTCACAAAAGACAATACATTTCAAGCTTATTTTACTCCTTTTAAAGGTCAAGGAAAAAGTATCAGATCCTTTAATATTTATTTGTCTATGAATAAAACATAGATCATAATATAGAATACATGCAGTATGCATGATCTGTTACTGAAAATCTTGATTCTTCTGCATGTTGTCAAATCAAATATATTGGTCAGCAAATCTTTTGCAAGCAATTAAACTTTATATGAGTATAGATATCTACATGTATATGGATGATTTCTCAAAATCGGAGAGATGAAAATGTCCAAATTCAACGTACATTTTATTCAATTAAAAACATTTGCTCTGTTCAATTGACCGTTCCCCATATATATTAAATGTGATCAATTTACATTTTCCCCAGGACCTAGTTTATGACAAACATTATTTACGAAACGTGATATATATCATAAAATAGTAGAAAATTTAATAACATCAATTGCCTCCACTGCCTTGAATGACTACTGCATCCATCGTTTGAGATGTCAATCAAAACTAAAACTGTAAACATAATTCAAATTAGAGCAACGTGCCTGGCAAATTACATCATACAAATGTGAGAGTCAATTACGAATTAGATGTGAAGAAAATTAGATGTAAATAATGCAATATGTTTTGTTTTAACAACTACCCCTGGAACAACTATTATGCTTGTTATAAAATTGTACTTTTAATGTTCTCGACATTAACTACTTCTAAAGTTATTGATTAATGGGTACATTTTTAACACAATAAGTACTGTAAAATTATGGGGAAACATGTAAACATATGTTTACATACACGGGTAAAGTGAACTAAAATCAACATAATTGTTAATGCAAAATACACCTTTCTTATATTTTTCAATTATAAAACTGATGTGATAGTCCTATTCTTTGTCTGTGCCCATGGTGACGACCTAGTTTATTCGTATTGTTCTCAAAAACATTGGCAATGTTGGATTTATTCAGTATTCATGCTGCATGTACTGTCACGTTTAGCAAGTTCAGTGACAGACTTATGAAATTTTCTAATCGTTTTTTTTCTGATTTTCTGAAAACACATAACACTAAGCATTTGCGAAGGGCCCGGGTTCAAGGTTACGGTTATTTGGTTGATATAATGACTTTGTAATGTTCATCCAGGGATGTGGGAGTAGGCTACTCCCATATCCCTGGTTCATCTGCATGCAATCCCCATGGACTTGGACATGTTGGAAGTAACTCTCTTTATCACGCAGGGGCTAATACGGTACTCACCTCCTCCATTCTTATAGCAGAGATATGGAAACCTCCAAATATTTCCCAATCCAACAGCAAACCCAACACATGACAGAATAAAATCTAACCGCCCATCCCATTCCTCTCTCTCTGGAATTGGTGGTTTCTTTTCATTGACTGCTTTACCATCTAACATGGGAGCCGTAACTCCCGGAAGGGGAGGCTTTTCGTTCCCGGTCATCTTGCTAGCGTAATCATTGATGGTATACCTGAAAGAGAAAAAAAAAACATATATGTCGTTAATCTTATATGACCTTGTATAAACGAAATCCGTGTTCTAGGTTTATCCAATTAACAGCTCAGTTTTTGGGAAACCTAAAGTTTGTTTGTTCAATGCATTCAAGATTCAAGATGAACTAAAAGTAGAGCTTATAAATTAAAAAAAATCTAAATCTAAATTATACTTGTTTTTTGCTAAGCTTTTAATAAAGTGTTGGCAAGTTAATTTTGGTCAACAACTACCATCGCTATCATGCTCAACATGTTATTCTGCTTCTAAAAATATGCCTATAGTTTATATTATTTGGACAATCAGTTGGAAAGTAAAGAGTAGAAATAACATTTGAAGAAAGTACTGGATTGACCAAGCTTAAGCGCTTTACCTTTAAAGAGGTTGTGTGCAGAAACTGGAATGAAGATTGGTATGGAATAGGCTATACTTGATATTTCAGTAACCAGGGAACAAAGTGAGAGAGTGCTTTGACCACACCACAAAACTTGAAGCAAGTTGAAATTTAACACCATAGATTCACATAAAATTCATATTTTAACAGGCCTAGTTTATGACAAACATTATTTACGAAACGTGATATATATCATAAAATAGTAGAAAATTTAATAACATCAATTGCCTCCACTGCCTTGAAT
>JXSR01S074131.1:37684-52222 GCA_000969725.1 Ophiothrix spiculata | reverse complement strand
GATTCACATAAAATTCATATTTTAACAATATTAGAAATTTAGCACCTTATAAATTATATTTTATTAATTTTACAACAATTTAACACCACATAATATATACAATACAGTAATGAAAATTTAACAACAGAGAACTCACATATGAAAATTTAACATAACAGAATTCGTATTTCATATTAATGAAAATTAACATAACGGAATTCATCATATTCAGTAAACATGTAACGCCGCGAATTCATGTATTACATCATAGAACAACTTAAATACAGAAGAATTCATGTGTTACATTATTGAAAACGTAAAATTCATGTTACGTTACTACATTTAACACCACATAAATTATATATCGCATTAACATAAGTTCAACACCATTGAATTCATACTGCATTAACGGAAGTTCAACACCATAGAAATCATATATAACACTAATTAAAAAAAATATAGCACCATAGAATGCATATATTTTGTAAATTAATTTTATATTAATTTAACACCACACAATAATTATTTATTTCACCATACTGTAGCATTATAAAGATATGATTGTTTCCGGAATATCTGTTTATCACATTTCTATGTTCTTTTTAATTGAAATGAACTCAGATGAACTGAATTGAATTGAAATTAATCGAATGACGGTTCCCATGTGTGGTCTTTGGTTACAAAAGAGTAATAATATAGAATGTCATATCAACAAACTACTGCTATTCGATGAAGCAAAATAATGATCAAAACACATTATATTGAAAGCACTGATCACAACAAATTCATTATCAAAAATCATTTCCACGACCAGATCATATATAGATCCTGGAACTTCAGGGTTTATGACCAGATGTATGAACCTTTTTCTGGACACGAAATGCACTATTCAACGTGCGGAACCAAAATTTGTTTCCGTTCAAGTTTAATGAAACCTTTCTAATTTGAGTTCTAGCTCTTGAAGTTCTAAGCCTAGGTAGTGCGAGCTAAGGTTAGTACGTGCAAGAATGAAAGCGTTTTCGTGGATTAAATGCAAAAATTCCTTTTCTCAGTTAAGCCTCAGTTGACAGATCCTTTGTTAGTGTTTGTGTTCCAACATTGTCCAATGGTCTGGCAACGGAAAAAAGTATGTTCATTCATACTTTTTATATCCAGAGACAGCCTCAGTCGGATTTGTGCCACAGGGCCACATCTTTCACCATATCCGCCATCGATCATCCAAAGACTTTGTTTTCAAGACCAACTCTCCTGTGCCTTGCTATGAAGCAACATTTAACATTTATTTCGGTGACTGTGTTTCCACCATGATCTCAATTATCGATAATTTGGTTTGGCTGTATTCATATAGAACATAGAACACTTACAGTAATAATATAGTTCTTGAGTGTGGTACGTGTGAACTCCAATCATGAATTGTTAACAAAAGTTTTAACTCATGCATCTTGAAAAAAACCAGTGAATCCCAATTCACTCGAAAAAGAATGTCCGAGTCTTTGGGTGGGATCCCAATTCACTCAAAAAAGAGTGTTGAGTCTTTGGGTGAGAGCGGCATGTAGATGTAAAAAATAGGGGTTTTTGGGTGACACGACGCTAAAGGGGGATTTTTTGAGCCTTCTATGATACGCGTCGTCTCCAGAATGGGACTGCGGGTCTTAAAAAATACACTAATCGGAGTTTTAGTTGGATAAAGGTGAAAACAAAATATTCTTTTTAATCGTTGAATCAGGATATTTTCTTTTAATAGGCCTGTTCAAAAAATGTTGAAATATGTGAAGGATAGAAAAGAAGAGTATTCCCACATATGTGCCAATTGAAGTCGAGGTATACCGGTAGCCAACAGCCAACAAGCCTTGAAGGCACATCATCAGGAAGCTCTTAGCACATTTAACCATATATCCTGAAAGTCTTGGCCTCTTCACCTTGTGAGAAAATGCCTTGAAACTATGACATTGAACTCAAAACCTTGAGCATGCACCTTATGACACTGGGCAGCTACTGTATCAGGCAGGGTAACATACGGATTAGATAGGACAAATATGACCAACGATAAAAGTGATAAACGAGGTTCATAAATGGAATGATCAGTGCAGCACGTAAGACCCCGGGGGGGGCACTCACATATGTGGGCAGGGTATATATGTCCGGCGGTCAAGACCCCCTTTTTCAGGCCGCCAGGCCGCTCACTAGATCCCCATTTTCAGCATGATTCAGTTCTTTTGACCCTGTTTTTAAGAAAATTTTACAAAATTTTAGCTCCAACTGCAAAAATTGCGAAAATTTTCAGCTCAGGAGGCTATTTTTGGCCAAAATTTCAGTTCACTAGACCCCCAAAAATCGGTTTTAAAGGTCAAGTTTTTACAGAAAATCAGTTCATCAGACCCCAATTTCGGCGCTTCGCGCCTGACATACCTACCACTTTCAAAGTTGAGTGCCCCCCCGGGCGTAAGACAAGCATGACTAGAATATGACCCAAAATTCCAAAACAAACAAATTAACAATCAAAAAATTAATACGATGCTTGGCTCGAAGTCTTGAACCATGTTTGAACCAATTTCGAAGTCAAGATCGTGTAACGTAAAGTTTCAAAAGTGAACCTGGGTCAAACCCGGACCCTGGATAGAAACTCGAGCCCCACGAGCTCATAAATTATGCTTGAATTAAACATCTTAGCAAACAGCAGGAAGAAAGTGAATGCGATTCGTTCATCAAGTTAAATCAGCTGCAGCATAATTACTGTTATAATCATAACGCATCTGTATAACTAAACAGAAAAAAGAGTGACATTATCAATTTATTTCAAGTGACGTTCTTCTAGTCCAAAACCTTGAAATTTGCAAATCGCTGAATGTTCAAATATTATGTTCAATACACCCATATGTTTCGCCTCCTTTTTGTGAATGTTGTGACTGAATGTACATTTCAACACAAACACTACAGAAGAAACAGAATTGTGTATGTGTAAAAGTCTTTTAATGTGTATAAAGTTACGACCCTTGTGTCGCTAAAATATATTTAACCTATTTAGCTAACGCACGCTCAAGCATTGTCAGGTATGCAAAGGGCATCTGTTGAAACAACATTCAGATAAAATCAATGTAATCGCAAACCACACTATTTCACGGTTAAGCTTCAGATGTTCAAACTTACCTCACATATATATGTTTCTCAAAGTTAAGGATATATATTCCAATATGAACTTGGCTACAATATTCACTCCATGTACTATGCTGCAAAATGCAAATACCCTGAGAAGCGTCAAGCTGCTTGCACTTACTGCTTACAAGTTACAGGTCTCGAAAAATGTACACTTGCATTTCCAGAAGTGTGTCCTATACTGTCTGTCATCAGTTTATGTAACTACTCCTCGCGTAAGTGTGCTCAAGTCAGATATATATTTGCATACTCTGTTTAAACTTTACAGATTTGGTAAAGATATAAATGGTTCACTAAAATGCAAAGAATCTTTGCTAAATGTAATCGGATAAGTGCTGGAGTGGTTGTACACACACGATAAAACACCGTCACACACTTTAAAATTGCCTTTTCTAATTCAGATCGTGCTTTTTTGATTCAAGGTACAAGCTGGTACAATACTAAGAGACAAAAAGAAGTTGCTCTGATTGAGATGATAATAAATTGACCTGTTGCATAGAGAGATGAGCAAAATAATCCCCGGGAAATAATCCCTAATTAAAAAAATGAACCAATGGGCAAACGAATGTATTATGTTCAAGATTCTTTGCAAAAGGTTTTTTTTTTGCTAATATATAAGAAGAAAAACGGGCGACATTTTTTCCCAATAATTTATGAATAAACTGCCATACTACTTAAACCTTAAGAATTTTGACCTCAAATTTTACCAAAGTGTCTTATGACCTGAACTATGCGCATTGATTATGGGAATAAGCAAATAAATAGATAAAATCATACACAGGTTTTTAAGTCATAGAAACGCATTAGCAAAGTCATTCTCTCCTGCTGAGTCCTAGGTTTCGAATCAAGACTCCAGTCCCGGGCTGCGATCCTTAGTAGTCCTACTTTTTCTTGTTGAAGAAAAATATCAGTTTTGCAAAAATCAACATTTTTGGTCAAAACCGATATCACCAATATCATTTTCAGGGTCCATTTCTAAAAATGCATACTTTTATATGGTTTATAAAGTGGACTTACGAGTACAAAAATCGTTTATACTATAAAACAATGAAAACAGTTATCAGTTTTCAGTGCCTGATTTCAGGTGGGAGTCGTTGCATGCTGCATAACCAATCATACATGTTATGCTCAAATACCATCCCGGAATACGTACATGTACCTGTATTTTTCTCACACTGAATGGAATGATTCTTTTTTTTTGACAGATGATCCTGCACCGAATGCCCCTTGATTTTCAATACCGTCATGTTTATATTTTGTCGTTAAAATAGTACAAATGTTGTTCTCTTTAATTTTCCTTTTTCTCATTCCTTTTTTCATTATTCCCCCTTTTTTTCTGGCTACAAATGGAAAAGCAAGCTCCAAGTTGGAACGTCAACATATAAGGCAAAATGATGAGGGCGAACTTTGAAAGTGTGTACGTCCCTTGTTCAGTCAAAATTATTGTCTGTTCTGTTTGCTTCTATCACACTCATAACTGCCAAATTATATACTAGAGGAAAGTGAAAACCTTTATTGAGACCAAAGTACCACCATAAAGGGGCTCTAGGTGAGCAAGACATCACCTGACGGCATTATTTCCATTGATGACCATCAAAAATTGAATAAGATGAGAAACTTATTGTGAACATCTTGATGACAAAGTCACTGAATGGACATAACCTTTATAAGTTACTCAAACTGATACAGAAATGTTAAATAATGTTTAAACTTTAAAGGTTTAACAGTAACTCTCTTTAAATTATTCTTAGCAATGTTTTTCAATTAGGAGTTCACGTGCCTTCTTGCAAATCATTATTCGGGAAGTTTTGGTACACTGTGTATCTAACACATTTTATTTTAAGCAAAATCGTAGTTGTATTTTTATAAGTTTAGACTGTAAACTTTGTGTAACAATTGCAAAGATAGTTTGTGACTGAACTACACTCTTAGAAAGGAAGGATCAACTATGCACTCTAAGAAATTTCCCGTAAATTTTACGGTAAAATCACTGGCAATTCGGTTGCCAACACTTTACCGTAAAATTTACAACTTTGCCGCGCCGTAAATTACTATACGGTATTTTTCTGTATTTTTACATGTGGCTGTTTATTTTACTGTATTTTACCGTTAAATTATATTTTTTTATGGACCTTTCCTACCTGTTTCAAAGCATAGGTGGATTTTGACACCAGGTTTAACTTAAAATCGGATGATTTTTAGTGTGAAAATAAGCATCCCTAGCCTTTCTCAAGAACAAGGCATGTTTGCAGATTGCCACACCAAGGGAAAAAGTGCAGCCTTAGTACAATAACTACAGATTTATTTTATATTTAGTATATATTTTCTGTGGTGTCAAATTGTCTTTTTTGCTATTAATTTACGGAACTTCCCCGTTTTTTCAACATATTTACGGTAAGATCCCGTAAAAAGCCGGTCATTGCATTAATAACTGATATATGCCGTTAAATTTACATTACGTCCGTAAATATTTTCTTACGGGATTTCACCGTTAAAAATACTGGTTTTCTACCGTAAAAATACGGTCATTTTTTAGAGTGTGAGACAAAAAGGATCCTTTTTAGGTATCAAATATGAGCTTACCCTTTAAGGATCAAAGTGATCCAAAAATAAGGATAACAATTCTTGATCCGAAAAAATGATCAAATATTTCTTATAAAAAAGATCTGCCTAAAAACATCACACTGAAGTGACCCTAGCAGGGTTTGAACCCACGCCGCATGTACATCATGTAATTACGAGACCAACGCTCTAACCATTCGGCCACGGGACACTCAGCTGTCAAGTGTGGTGAAATCATCGTATTTATACCATTGTATACATTCCCGGCTATGTAGTGGATATGGGGTGTACTCAAATATGAAACAAAAGATCACGTTAGATCCAAACGCGATATCAAATATGAGCTCATCCTTTCCGTATCAAAAATCAAAAAGGATCTAAATAAAATGATCCTAAAACCGGATCAAAAATGATCCTGGTGAATTTGATCCATTTGTATATATTGATCCGAAAAACGATCAAAAGTGATCCTTAAAGGATCAAAATAAAATGATCCGGAAAACTACTCGTATATTTGATCCCGGCCTTCTAAGAGTGTAGTCTTTACTTGTTTTATCGCCTTTTCTTGGTTTTCATATTAAATTGTTAAAAATATCAGTTAGTCGCTTGCAAATCAGGTCTGTGCAGAATATATTATTATCTATTGGGGCTATCGTACTAACTAACTCCCAACGAATAACAGTAAAATTGCGTAATGAATTGAATGCATGCCTCTACCATTTATACGAATTGAACGTAATTCTAGCACACATTTACGATCTTTAAGATAAAACTAGGATAGCATACGATTTAAGGTTCAAAAAGTACATCATCGTTTACACTTGTATTGTTATTGTTATTTTTGGACCGGAAAGGTTTTTTGCATGTTCAAATTTTAGCAGATTTTTACCCTAATTTTATTTCATTCTTTTTTTCTTAATGACGCGTCGACGCCATATTTGGGGGACTGCACATTTGACATTGCCCTATACCCCCAGGCACTGACACTCACCACCTAGTACCTTCCTGCTCCTCATTAAACCCTGCATGCCCCTCATTAAACCCCAGTTCAAGCTCCTTTAGTTTACAAGCCCTGTTTTCAAAATGTTTCAGTTCCCTAACCTCCTTTTTCGAAATATAGTTCCTAAGAGTAAGACCCTCTATTTCAAGCTAAATTTGGGTCATATTTGCTTCTAGACCTCAAATTTAGCCCCAAATGTTCTTTAGGGCCATTTCAGTTTTCTAGACCCCTTTTCATGCGGCCGCAGACCGCCAAAAAGATCGTCACGGTTGTCTTTAAACCCTGTGGCCATGCCATGATGGCATTCTTACTTTCAAGTTCAGCTATACTCCAAATACAAGAATGGGTTGGACTTTGGAATTAAGCAATGTCGAAGGCAAAGTTTTCTTTTTACCATTGAGACTATTTAGTGCTTGATGCTTTTACGATACAATATTTTGACTGTAACTTTACTTTACTACATGCATGGTCAATGAAATGATCCATTTGGACTGAAACGCCAAATTTGTACGGGGATTGGGAAAACCTTCAAAAGAAGTTTTCAAGAATTTTACCAGCTACCTTATAGCTTGGTCCTCAAACCCGGCGCAGTCAAATATATTAATGGATACGGTTGTACGCGGCCCGCGCTTCTACATGCCCCCTTCAGTGAGAGCACAGGCTCAAAAAACGAGGGTTCATTGGGTGAGAGCTTGAATGGCATTCGGTGAGAGAAAAATACAAAAATATGAGGGTCATCAATGGTCAAAAATGAGGGGTCAGCATGATTTTTGGCATTCAGTGAACGAAATTTGGCATTCGGTAAGAGAAAAATATTAAAAAAATATCGAGTCTTTGGGTGAGACTCAGTGAGAGCGGCATGAAGATGTAAAAAAAGGGGTCTTTGGGTGACACGACACTAAAGGGGTGATCTTTTGAGCTTTATATGATACGCGTCGTCTCCAGAATGGGACTGCCCCCTCCCCCCCCCACCCCCCGTCCTAAAATATACTCATCGGAGTTTTAGCTGGATAAAGGTGGAACCAAAATATTCTTTTTAAACGTTGAGTCAGGATGTTTTAGGCCTGTTCATGTTTGGTGATATGTTGAAATATGTGAAGGATAGAAAAGAATAGTATTCCCACAAATGTGCCAATTGAAGCAGAGGTATTATACTGGTAGCCAACAGCCAACAAGGCACATCATCAGGAAGCTCTTAGCACATTTAACCATATATCCTGAAAGTCTTGGCCTCTTAACCTTGTGAGAAAATGCCTTGAAACTATGACATTGAACTCAATACACTTGAGCATGCACCTTATGACACTGGGCAGCTACCCGGGGCAGCTATTATATATCAGGCAGGGTAACATACGGATTAGATAGGACAAATATGACCAACGATAAATTATAGGTTCATGAATGGAATGATTGCAGCACTTAAGACAAGCATGACTAGAGTATGACCCAAAATTCCAAAACAAACAAACTAACAAACAAAAAATTAATACGATGCTTGGCCTTGGCTTGAAATCTTGAACCAATTTCGAAGTCAAGATCGTGTAACGTAAAGTTTCAAAAGTGAACCTGGGTCAAACCCGGACCCTGGATAGAAACCCGAGCCCCACGAGCTCATCATGCTTGAATTAAACATCTTAGCAAACAGCAGGAAGAAAGTGAATGCGATTCGTTCATCAAGTTAAATCTGCTGCAGCATAATTTTACTGTTATAATTATCATGATTATAACGCATCTGTATAACTAAAACAGAAAAAAGAGTGGCATTGTCAATTTATTTCAAGTGACGTTCTAGTCCAAAACCTACAATTTGCATATCGCTGAAATTATGTTCAATACACCCATATGTTTCGCCTCCTTTTTGTGAATGTTGTGACTGAATGTACATTTCAACACAAACACTACATAAGAAACAGAATTGTATATGTGTAAAAGTCTTTTAATGTGTATAAAGTTACGACCCTTGTGTGAAGTTGTGTCGCTAAAATATATTTAACCTATTTAGCTAACGCACGTTCAAAACAAGCTCAAGCATTGTCAGGTATATGCGAAGGGCATCTGTTGAAACAACGTTCAGATAAAATCAATGCAAAAAATATAGCAAACCACACTATTTCACGGTTAAGCTTCAGATGTTGGATAACATGCATAACTTACCTCACATATATATGTTTCTCAAAGTTAAGGATATATATTCCAAAATGAACTTGGCTACACTATTCACTCCATACACTATAATACTGCAAAATGCAAATACCCTAAGAAGCGACAAGCTGCTTGCACTTACTGCTTACAAGTTACAGGTCTCGAAAAATGTACACTTGCATTTCCAGAAGTGTGTCCTATACTGTCTGTCATCAGTCTATGAAGCTACACCTCGCGTAAGTGTGCTCAAGTCAGATATATATATTTGCATACTCTGTTTAACTTTACAGATTTGGTAAAGATATATAAATGGTTCACTATTAAATGCAAAGAATCTTTTCTAAATGTAATCGGATAAGTGCTGGAGTGGTTGTACACACACGATAAAACACTGTCACACACTTTGGAATTGCCTTTTCTAATTCAGATCGTGCTTTTTGGATTCAAGGTACAATACTAAGAGGCAAAAAGAAGATGCTCTGATTGAGATTAAAATAAATTGACCTGTTGCATAGAGAGATGAGCAAAATAATCATTGGCGTAGCCAGGGGGTGCAGAAGGGGCGCGCGCACCCCGGGGGTCTACAAAAAATGGAAAAAAGAATGACAAAAATAATAGGAAAACAACGAAAAAAAGGACGCAGTAGTCCCTAATTACTGCTAATACATTTAGCGACCAGTCGAATACAGGTAGGTACCCCTAGTAACCCCTGGATCCGTCGCCGTTTTGGACAAGGTTTTTTTGCGCACCCCGGGGTCCGCAATCCTTAGTCCATCTAGATGGACCTCACAAGCGTTCGCTTGCGAGGTCCATCTGGATGGACTAGCAATCCTGGCTACGCATATGATAATCCCCGGGAAATAATCCTTAATTAAAAAAATGAACCAACGGGCAAACGAGTGTATTATGTTGAAAGATTCTTTGCAATCTTTTTTTTTTCGAATTATATGAGAAGAAAAACTGGCGACATTTTTAAACCGCCATACTATACTTAAACCTTAAGAATTTTGAGTCTTATGACCTGAACTATACTGCATAGATTATGCAAATTGCAAATAAGCAAATTAGATAGGCGGGAAAATCATAAATAAGTTTTAAGTCATAGAAACGCATCAGCAAAGTCATTCTCTCCTAGGTTTCGAATCAAGACTCCAGTCCCGGGCTACGTTCCTACTAATCCTAGTTTTTCTTGTTGAAGAAAAATATCAAAATTGCCAAAATCAACATATTTGGTCAAAACCCGATATCACCAATATGTTCAGGGTGAAAATCCACTTCTAAAAATTGAATACTTTTATATGGTTTGTAAAACGTTAGAGTACAAAAATCGTTTATACTATTTGATACCCCAGCCAAACTCAAGTAAAAACAATGAAAACAGTTATCCTTGCTTCAGAGTTTTCAGTGCCTGATTTCAGGTGGAGTCGTTGCATGCTGCATAACCAATCATACATGTTTCAAATACCTGCCCGGAATACCTGTGTTTTTCTCACACTGAATGGAATGATCCCTTTTTAGGTTTTTTGACAGATGATCCTGCACCGAATGCCCCTTGATTTTCAATACCGTCATGTTTATATTTTGTCGTTAAAATAATACAAATTCTGTTCTCTTTTATTAGGAGTGGGCTATAAATTAGTGATTTTTCAGTTTGCCTTGTCAACAGTTTATTTGGATTGCACTTGACCTGTCTCAACTTGAAATGACAAAATTGTTGGTTATAGGTCAAAGAAAAAAGTGTGCTGCGCCCTCTAGTGTCAGTGTGTCGCCATAGTAAATATCTATATCTGTGTATTAGAGAAGAAAATGCTTAAAATGAAGCAATTTCAATGTTTTAATATGTGTAAAGAAGTTATGAAATCCATGATAAGGGTTTTCATGACTATTAGACATTTCGTTGTCGTAAAAATTGACGTTTTACTTCAAAATTGTGTGTGAGGGCGCTTTTAATGATTATGCGCAAAAGAAATTGCTTTTGCTAATTTTAAGGTAGCAGCTGCCAAGGCGGTATCAAGTCTGATCTGCTTACAAAATTTGAGCCTTCTATCTATTTTAGTTTGTCAGTTAGACTCGTCTAAATACGTCAATAATAACCCTATGTAAAAGCATAGGGGTCAACGAACTTTTCCCTATACAAATGTATAGGAACATTAAAATAACGTTAAAATGGGTACTACGATCAAACTAATTATAGTACAAGGCTCAAATTTCTTGGGTAAATTAAACATCAGAGTATCCTAACATCTGCATACTTTAATTTACACAAAGTCGTACAAATTGCGCATAATTGCAAAAAGCGCCCTCGCTTGGAATTTTGACCAAAAACGTCAATTTTCAGGAATACGAAATGACTAGGGTTTACAAAAAACTTCATATTTGTGTTCCTTTGACTCCACTTGATAACCATTGACCCATTCACAAATCAAAAAGATCAAGAATTGTGAATTGAAAAACAATTTTTGTAAAATAAACAAGAATTTCTCTAAAATGACACACAGTCACAAGAGGGCGCGGCACACTTTTTTCTTCGACCCGATTAATTTTTTTTCGCCATTTCAAGTTGAGATAGATCAGTTGCAATGCATAAAAACTGTTGACAGATAGAAATTCTGAAAAAAGCAATTTTGACTTACGTATAGCCCACACCTACTTTTATTTTCCTTTTTCTCGTTCCTTTTTTCATTATCCCTCCCCCTTTCTGGCTACAAATTGAAAAGCAAGCCTCCAAGTTGGAACGTCAACATACGGCAAAATCATGAGGGCGAACTTTGAAAGTGCACAACTATCCGTCTCTCAGGCCTGCCAATGTATATAGAAGAAAGGAGTACTAGAGGAAAGTGAAAACCTTTATTGAGACCATTGTACTACTACTCTGGGTGGGCAAGACATCACCTGACAGCATTATTTCCATTGATGACCATCAAAACTGGAACAAGATGAGAACACTATTGTGAACATCTTGATGACAAAGTCACTGAAGGAAATGAGATGGACATAACTTTTATAAGTAACTCAAACTGATACAGAAATATGTGACTTAAATAATTTTTAAACTTAAAGGAGCTTGGTCCGATTGGGTCAACTTTTTTTCAAACTTTTTGAGATTTTGGTACCAAATTATTGCTCATATTTTTCTCATAACCCCTGTGAAATTTCTCAGCTTAGTTATGTTCCATTTCGGAGATTTGTGTGAAAATGTGTATAATTATGGTTACCATAATTAATTTTACACGGTAGCAAATAGGCAGCTCCAAAACACAAAATTGGCCATAAAATGAAAACGGTTTAAGACCGATTCAGCTGAAATTTGGAACTTAATCCTCTTTAGTGGTCATCTTTCATATGACACTGAAAACAAAGTTTTGAAAAATCGGACCAAGTCCTTTAAAGGTTTAACAGTAACTCTCTTTAATTGTACTAAGCAATGTTTTTCAAAGTAGGAGTTCACGTGCCTTCTTGCAAATCATTAATCGGGAAGTTTTGGTACACTCTATCTAATGCATTTTAACTTGGTTTGGAGCAAAATCGTAGCTGTATTATTATGAGTCTAAAGTTTAGACTGTAAACTTTGTGTAACAATTGCAAAGTCTGATAGTTTATGACTGTACTATTATAGTCTTTACTTGTTTTTATCGACTTTTCTTGGTTTCATAAATTGTTGAAAATATCGGTAAGTCGCTTGCAAATCAGGTCTGTGCAGAATTATATTATTTATCTTTTGTACATCATTTCATCGCATCGTTCATGCTATGGATAACGAATTGAACGTACGTCTAGCACACATAAAATAAAACTAGAGGTAGCATACGGTTTAACTTGTTCAAAAAGTACATCATCGTTTATACTTTTATTATTTGTTGACCGGAAACTCACATGAACTTTTTTACATGTTCAAAACACACTAATCATGTATACTATTGACTTTTAAACCATTTTAATTTAGCAGAAAAAATAGGTCCACATAGCCTAGGCTAGGCTTACATATTGAACGAGATTCATCAGGCAGTTTTCTGAAGCAACTTTGCTGCCTGGCCTCGGGCCTAGCCCAGGCCTAGGCTAGCCTAGCTAGGACAGGTCACATCAGCATGTAAGAGCCAGGCCAGGGCCTTGTGTTTAGTCATCACTGACATATGTGAATCGCAATTTTGACAAAACGATATGTACAATAAACAGAGTCATATGAAAGCGTGTAAGCCTGGGCAAATTGTAGGCGTACCTAACTGCTAACGTCGTAACGAGGCTTATCGTTAAGCTTACTGATGCTGCGTAAACATGCATCATGTGCATGTAACATACAATCATTTTAGCAGGTGAGGTTAGGCTAAGGTTTGATCAGCAGTGTTTAAATAATAAACTTACGGAGTGATTGTTGCCGTTGATGCCACCATACCGGCTGTTAAACATCAAAAATCAAATCAGCAAACGCACGTGTGTGTTGACTTATGCTGGCTTGAAAACCTGACAAGAAATTTTGATCAGGGATAATAGATAGATTCGGGATAGGAATCTGGTATACCTTGCCAACGGAAAAAATGAAGCTTCAGCGCAAATTTGCAATTTGACGTCACAATCAATTAACCAATCAACCAATCACGTACAAGCTCATTAGTATGCCCGATTTTAGCTGATTTTTCCGAGAATTCTCTTGAATTTCAGTGCAATAAAAGTGAAAAATAAATAGAACCAGACCCATAAATCATTAGATACACTAATTCTGAACAACTTTTGGCTGATGGTACTATAAGCTCACCGACACAAAGAGTGAAATTTCCATTTGAATTCGGCTGACCTGTGCTGATTAAGCTTATAGACTTCAAGTCACACACACGGTCACTGGAATTCCCATGCGCACATGTTCTGCGCATGGTTGCACATTTGATTGACATAGACCCCGCCTATATAATCTTAATGCCACCTAATGACACCTTAATGACACCTTAATGACACCTTAATGACGCCTTAATGACGCCTTAATGACACCTTAATGACTACCAGCATGGCTTCAGGAGAAACGCTAGAGAAACAGGGCCCTGTTTTGATTGATTGATCACATTTCTAGAGATGGGCAAACCGATAAAAACAATAATACAAGATGCAGGGGTGGTTCCCTGCGCCTTGTCATTTATGTTGTCATTTATCTCATCATCTCGAAATTATCTCATTATCTCAAAATTATCTCATCATCTTGAAATTATGTTATTTATGTCGTCATTTATCTCATCATCTCGAAATTACTATATGATCTCATCTCAAAATTACCTCATCATGTCGAAATTATGTTGTCATTTATCTCATCATCTTGAAATTATGTTGTCATTTAGGCCTATTTCGTCATTTATCTCATCATCTTGAAATTATCTCATCTTAAATTATCTCATCATCTTGAAATTATGTCGTCATTTATCTCATCATCTTGAAATTGTTGTCATTGTTGTCATTCATCTCATCATCTCGAAATTATCTCATCTCAAAATTACCTCATCATGTCGAAATTATGTTGTCATTTAGGGGTAGCGGGTTGGCGCAGCGGTAGTTACCTCGCCTTGCACCAAAATACCGCAGTGCGAGATATCTTCAATTTTATGAAGCCTGCACTCAGAAGGGAGAAAGAAAGAGGTCCCGGGTTCCAGCCCGCGTAATTTCTTTTTACAACCTTAATGGGTCGCAGTGGCGGCGGAAGGTAAAAATTTTAGGGGGGGACG
>JXSR01S074131.1:10611-29959 GCA_000969725.1 Ophiothrix spiculata | reverse complement strand
TATCAAAATCCACATCTAGAAATGTATACTTTTATATGGAGAGACTTATTGGTTGCTGAGTTACAAGGCATACAATATTTCAGAAAATGAGGGGTTAACTGTGCCCTTAAGGGTCCCAAAATGAAAATTGATTTTTTTTTTTGGTCTCATCTGAAAGATTACATTTTAAGCTTTAAAATGACACCATGCTTTTGGTTATTGGATGTTCGACTGCAAAGTTACATCCATATTAGTAAATGGCATCGGGCTGATTCAGAAAACTATAGTTCTGAGAAAATCAAGTTTAAAGTTTCTTTACTGGTAAAACTTGAATGGAGAAAGGATTTTTATCTTGTTTTTAACACATTTGTCTTATGTTTTGGATGTTGGGACCTGATTAATATGATAGAATATACTTCAAAGGTAATGTTAGATGAAATTAGAAATTCGACCTTGGGCGTGATTTTTTACTGAGCTCAGCTTCAATGTCCTGTATCTCGTAATTTACTATGCCAGTATTAAGGTACCTTTAGATATGATGGGTCACATATTTCAAACAGAATATTCAATTTAATAATTCCTGCAGATTATATTGCATAGATGTTATGCACGTCCTATCTAGATCTAGGTATTCCATTTGCTTAACATATGAGGGGTGCTCTGGCAAAATGAGAGGAAAGTCGCAAATTTCAAAATTGAGTTAATGACATATTTTAATTCTCTATAATCTTAGCTTTTGAATGATATATAATATGTCACACTTTCTTTCTTCATTCTTCATTAAGAGATCGAAAGCAGTCCGCTGAATATATTGCAATGAAAAATAGCTGCAAATCGATTTCAAAGATACTGATTACTACAGTGTATAATAGCAACATGCAACCAATTAACCATGAATAATTGCACTTCCCGGCAAAGTTGACCTTCAAAACTTTAGTTATATAAGTAAACACTTATGCATGAAGGTATTTTATGTCAAAAAACAAAATTTGACTTTTTCACCCTATTTTTACTTTTGATGTCATTTATTCAAAATATAGATTTGCGACTTTCCTCTCATTTTGCCAGAGCAGCCCACATATCAATATAGGCCTTACATGCATTAAGAAGTTTGCATTTCCTTCCTCTGTTGATGTTTGTTACCAAAAAAATCTGGTTTTGATTGATTTAACAATTGCTTGCAAGTCAACTGTCCTGCCAAATGTTTAGATTTTCTTAACTGATTATAACAAGTGCAGTCATTATTTAAATTGTTAATGGACCCTACAATTTCAAAAGTATAGTTTTGATTGGTTCGTACAGGTGTGGGTTAAAACGGATAATGTTCTCATTATCAAACCGTTCCTGGAAAGACAATAATCCTCGGGCTGCGCCGTCGGATATATTCTTTCTCCAGAAAGGTTGTGTAATTCGAACATTATCTTTTCTTCATTTATATATAGATACAATGCCACTAATACGTATTTGCTGGAACAAAATGGCTGTTGATTGCCAGAAAATAATAAATGTGTGATGTGAGTGTGAAAAATTGTGTTTTGGAGCTGCCTATTTGCTACTGTGTAAAATTAATTATGGTTACCATAATTACACACATTTTCACATATATCTACGGAACATAACTAAGCTGTGAAATTTCACAGGGGTTATGAGAAAAATATGAGCAATATTTTGGTACCAAAATCTCAAAAAGTTTGAAAAAAAGTTGAACCAATCGGACCATGCTCCTTTAATATGAAATGGCACTACTTTTTCCTCATTGGTTAGAAATTCGTTACATTATACTCAAATCCATTTAGATCCTCGTTGAGGAATTTTACACACAAACATTTTCGAGAGCATCCTTTTGAGATTCTTGCAAATTTACACAGTAGAATAGATTCTAATTTATTGGTTTCATATCAAATTTATAACTACTTTTTCCTTAAAATAAAGTGATTATTGTCAAGGCTCAGTGTTAAATGTTGACCAATACTATCATTTTCACCGAGACTTAAAGCAATACTATAAAGTGTTAAAAATAAAGTGCTCCTGATACAAATAAATTTTGATTTTTTTTTTCAGTTTATTGGGTTTTGTTTTTGGTATATATTAATACCCTCCAAATGATTTGGCTCAAATATGCTTACTTTTTCTGTTATGGCAATTTGTTGAATTGAAAGCATGCATGTGATTTTTATCTATTTTCAGTGGCAAATCAATTTTTTGACAAATTACACCTGAAAAAGCTTTTAGATAATCACATTCCTTCATGTTATGCTGTTTTTACTATAAATCAGTTTTGATCAAAATCTTATAGTATTGCTTATAGGCTTTCACAACAAGTAAACATAATTAAGGTCAATGAATAAATGGGCCAGCCAGTGGACATGCTTAGGTTAGAAGTTTTAATTCAGGGGTTCTCAATTAAATTTGTTGGCGGGCCATTAAGAACAAACGCCAGTTCAAAAATACATCTCGGAGGGCCAAATCAAGACCTTTTTCAATGCTTTTCCTAAATACTTCTGTACTCCAGAGGCGATCGAAGGGCCAAATAAAAGTAATTTGCGGGCCAGAATTGGCCCGCGGGCCGGTATTTGAGAAGGCATGTTCTAATCATTATAAAAAATAAATGTCATAATAAAGGGGAGCTAACCCGACCTAAGCAAACTCGGCATTATCTACTCCTGTCCTTTGATTTCTTCCTGAATATCAGAGTTTCCAATCAAAGCATTGCAATTTGGATTTCATGATACATTACATCATTGGAATGTCAATTATTTCATCAAGATTGGATTCCAAATAGCACTGATGGCTTGCACTTTTAATTGTGTTCCCATAGTGGTGTTACTGCAATGATGCAACGGCTTTCTTTGCTGCAGTGTCCATGTCCTCAGCCGTCTGAATTGGAAGCCCACTGTCTTGAAGTATCTTTCGTCCTGCATCTACATTAAAACCTGACAAAATAAAAGACAAAAAAACAGAGGTCAATTTTACCTGATAGTATTGTGAATATAGGCAGCATTTAAATTTTTCAATGAAAAAAACCCACACATTTTGAAGGAAGTTTGAACAATTTTTTAGGCATTCCTCGTAACAATTATAATCACAAGTGCTCAAAATATTTGTTCTGCAGTGTCATTTGCACTACTGCCGTTTGTGGTAAACAAGTCTCACAAAACTCCTATTGGCAAAAAATGTAGGTTTGGTAACACATACAGTTAGGTACATTCTAAATCTGGTTCCGTACTTCCAGTCGAACAGGTCCAGACAATTTAGATTCAACCATGTCTTTTGAATTTTAGAACCATTTTATTAGAATCAAAATTTCCCCATGTCCTTAATATCATTCTTAATACTACACAATACAGATTGACACAATTACTAAATAATCATTCACATTTGTCAAACCAATTTGGATTGGAACAATTTGCAATTGGTATGAGACCAAAGAGACAAGAGACCAGTGTACCATTTTTCCTATGCCCTGGCTACCTTTTTATTCAATTAATGTGTCCATATCATCAATATAGAGGGGAGATACCAAACTTTGTATACAATTAGTTACCCCCGCTTGTTAACGAAATACAGGCAAATATCTAGGGTCAGGTGTTATATTCCATGAGGCCGTCAGGAGGCAACAAATTTATCCTTTAATATGTACATGATTTTTGTAATTTTGTTGGTAAACCTACCATCAAAAACAATTATAGTTAGTTGTAAAAGCCTTGAAAACAAATTATTAAAAACCCTGAGTTAGAACCGTGCCGCGCACCTGGTTGGATATGAGCGAATTGATTTGTGTGTACGCTCGCGTTGAGACCACTGTGTTAACTCTGCATTACATACACAATACACTCTCATGCAGTAGCTTAAACAACACATAAACACATTATCAGTTCAATAGATAACTAGCAGCATAGGGTTTGTGCATGAGTCACAGAATATTGGATATATTCCAGGCTTGGTATGTCTTTATTTCTGAAAACCATGAATACAGGTTTCGTTATAAATGTTTGACAAATGAGATTACAGAAATCATGTACACTAAAGGATAAAGACTTGTGTAATGGCGTCATCATCAGCCATGGAGCTCAAATTGGGAATATTTGTGTCCACTGGGTTCTCACCAAAATTGTCTGCAGGCAAAATTCTGAATACCCCAATGCCGGAACAAATATTTATGACGAGTCTTCGTATCTTTCCTCTAAATCTATGGTTCAAATTGAACATTTTTTGGGGGAGGGGGTGGTTGAAAAATTATGTAATAACAGTCCAGTATTCGGTTAAGATTTTTGATGCTTCCTCCACCTTCAAAAGACTTCTTAAGCAATGCAACATATGAAATACTGAAGAAGTCTTCTGACTGAGGGGCAATGGAATGTCAAAAATAGTGAGTGATAATCCTGAGCAGGTGAATATCAGGGAAATCCTCTAAACAGTGTGCCACGAATATTATAAGTCTGAACTTACCTGCTAGCCTAACCACTAATGGGATCCCCAGTTCCATTCCTCTGCATGCCGATGTAATACCATTAGCTATAACAGCACAATCCACTATACCACCAAACACATTGACTAAAATTGATTTAACCCCTTACCTGCTAGCCTAACCACTAATGGGATCCCCAGTTCCATTCCTCTGCATGCCGATGTAATAGTACCATTAGCTATAACAGCACAATCCACTATACCACCAAACACATTGACTAAAATTAATTTAACCCCTTACCTGCTAGCCTAACCACTAATGGGATCCCCAGTTCCATTCCTCTGCATGCCGATGTAATACCATTTAAGCTATAACAGCACAATCCACAATACCACCAAACACATTGACTTAAATTGATTTAACCCCTTACCTGCTAGCCTAACCACTAATGGGATCCCAAGTTCCATTCCTCTGCATGCCGATGTAATACCATTAGCTATAACAGCACAATCCACTATACCACCATACACATTGACTAAAATTGATTTAACCCCTTACCTGCTAGCCTAACCACTAATGGGATCCCCAGTTCCATCCCTCAGCATGCCGATCTAATACCATTAGCTACAATAGCACAATCCACTATACCACCAAACACATTGACTAAAATTGATTTAACCCCTTACCTGCTAGCCTTACCACTAATGGGATCCCAAGTTCCATTCCTCTGCATAACAGCACAATCCACTATACCACCAAACACATTGACTAAAATTGATTTAACCCCTTACCTGCTAGCCTAACCACTAATGGGATCCCAAGTTCCATTCCTCTGCATGCCGATGTAATACCATTAGCTATAACAGCACAATCCACTATACCACCAAACACATTGACTAAGATTGATTTAACCTGTTAGAAAAGAAATTGGATCTAGTGATTTAAAATGCAGAGAAAGTAAGTACATAGCTGAAGTTACTCAAGTAAATGAGGTGGGCATGGCAATGTTTATCTGCACTACTGGGTAAGCCAATAAAAAGTGTACAATTATAAAATTGTCATTAACACATTGTTGAACAAACTGAGATAAGAATGTTTTAACATACCAGAAGAAGACATGGCCCTGGATCTTTTGACACCCTATTCCTCTGTGTACATGTTAAAATTGACTGATTACTAAAATCAAGAAATCAGGAAATCGGTGATTTTAGACTTGCACTAATTGATATAAATTGGCAGCAATGCATTTACAAACAAGAATCAACATAACACGGATTAAAATATGCAGCAGCTAATTGTTTTTACTTGAATTTATGAAACTGGAGTAGAGCTAATCTTCAGCACCACCTCCCATCTTGATCAAGAATATCTGTGGTTGATTTCAATAACTTTATGATGCACAGTAGCTAACAAAGATATTACAAAGACAAGAAAACCCTTCGTACGTGTTCGGCGCATCGTAAGGTATATGAATTATGCATTAGAAAAATCTAACCCTTTGTTACGTTGCGTGGGGTCAAGAGGTGGTTGTAGCTAACGATGGGTTTTGGTCTTACGATGAGTTATCGATGCATTTAACGTTAGTGAAATTGACCCCTGGACTCTTTGAAGCATCCTTGCTCTAATTTTCTGTTAGTCAATAACGTACTTGTTTATCTGCACTAAGAAGTTTAAATGCCTCGTATACTTGATTTTCTTTGACACCGCCTCCAACATCTAAGAAATTGGCTGGTTCCCCACCATGCAATTTGATAATGTCCATAGTAGCCATTGCAAGACCGGCACCATTCACTGTAAGAGACGAACACATAGAATTCTCAGTTACCATCTTAGAAAAAACAGCTACTGTTAGTTGTAGTCATTATTTTAACTGATTTAGAAATATTTAGTTCTACCTTCATCGTTTTTGTTTTGCAAACTTTGGAAAACAAACAGCCTGAAATAAATTTCTGTTAATTTTCTGAAAACTCCCAATACTGTTTTTAAGAATGTTACTGATAATAATTTGTGAGTTACGATTATGGCTAATTGATTCTTTTCCCATGGTCAATGATAACTACTGACCTGAAGTTCCTTTTTGGGCAATTTATGGAGGTGGGTTGAGGAGGTGAAGGAGGCAATAGGAAGAAAAAAGGAGGCAAATAAGGATATGGGGAGGGATGCTAAGGAAGAGAATAAGGTGAGGTATAAGAGGCTGAAGAAGCGGGCAAAGAAACTGGTTGCGGGGGCTATGAAGGAGGCTGAGAAGGGGCTGATTGAATTGAGGTAGAGCCCAAACAAGGTCTATACGATTGTGAAGGTAATGAAAAAGGAAGGAAAGGATGTCGAAGGGGGAAGATGTCTGAGGGGTAGTGATGGAAAGTTGAATTTTAGTGAAGGAGATAGAGGTAGAGTCTGGAAAGAGCATATGGAGAGGACTATGAATGAGGAGAATGAGGGGGGTCGGAAGGTGGAGGGTGAAGGGCCGGTCGATAGGGTCAATAGAGAAGAGGTGGTGAAGGCAATTAGCGAGATGAAAACAGGAAAGGTTGCAAGTGGAGAGACAGGAATTGGTGTGATGACAGAGTTGTGTCAGAGGGTTTTAGATGGAGGGGATGCCAGAGGGGTGGCCGGTGAGCGTGGTGGTTCCCATTTTTAAAAGAAAAGGGGATGTAATGAGCTGTGGTGCGTATAGAGGAGAGAAGCTGTTGAAGCATGCAATGAAAATTGTCAATGAAAAATGAAAAGGGTTCTAGAGGATAGAATTTGGAGGATAGTGGATGTGCATGAGATGCAGTTTGGGTTTATGCCAGAGAAGGGAATGATAGATGCAGTGTTTATTTTGAGGAGGTTGCAAGAGGAATTTCGAGCTAAAGGGAGGAAGTTGTACATGCCTTTTGTGGATTTGGAGAAGGCATTTGACAGAGTTCCGAGGAAGGTGATGGATTGGGCAATGAGGAAGAGAGGTATACCAGAAGTTTTGGTTAGAGCGGTGATGAGTTTGTATGAAGGAGCAAAGACAAAAGTAAGAGTAGGTCTGGTTTGTCTGAGGAGTTTAAATTTTAGGTGAAGGTGGGGGTGAGTGCATCAAGGTTCTGTACTGTCACCGCTGATATTTGCAATTGTAATTGATGTGGTCACAGAGAGTGCTAAAGAAGGTTTGATGTATGCTGATAACTCCTAATGAGTGATACAGTGGAGGGATTGAAGAAGAAGTTCTGAAAATGGAAGAAGGCCTTTGAGAGTAAAGGTCTGAAGGTAAATATGGGGAAGACAAAAGTGTTGGTGAGCAGGGCAGAGGGAGTGGTGTCAATGAGTAAAATAGATCCATGCGGCATATGTGGAAAGAGGGTGAAGGCAAACTCTGCATGGTGTGAGAAATGTAGGAAATGGATCCATGGGAGATGTACAAAGATGAAGAGAGTGACTCTAAGTTTGGCAAGGGATTTTGTGTGTGGACGGTGCAAGAAAGGAGATGGAGGGTCAGGGGAAGAGGTGGAAACGGTGAAGGAGTTCATGTACCTGGGGGATAAAGTTAGCGGGGGCAGAGGATGCAAGGCTGCTGTGACAGCCAGAGTGAGGTATGGGTGGGCGAAGTTTAGTGAATGTGGAGAGAGTTCCTTGGGAAAAGATCTCCTTTGAAGATAAAAGGAACAGTGTATAAGAGCTGTGTGAGATTGGTGATGTTGTATGGCAGCGAGACATGGCATCTGGGCGAAAATGAGATGGGAATTTTGAGGAAGGCGGGGAGAGCGATGATGAGATCGATGTGTGGTATGAAGTTGAGGGATAGGAAGAAGACTGAGGACTTGATGCAGATGTTGGGTGTGGAAGAAGCAGTGGACAGTTTGGCGAAGGCGAATAGTGTGCGTTGGTAATGGGCATGTGCTGAGGAAGGATGAAGGGCATGTTCTTTGAAGGGCCCTTGATTTCGTGGTGGGTGGTTTAAGGAGGAGAGGGCGATCGAGGAAGACTTGGTGGAGGAGAAGAGTTGGGTTAGGAAGGGAGGACGCGTTGAATCGGGTTAGGTGGAGGGAGGGAGTAAGGGCGGTGCAAGCATACTTGCCAACATTCTAATTTCAGAAAGAGGGACAAATGAGAGATAAATGTTTAAAAAGAGGAACATTTCTTAATTTCCTATACATTACTATGTAGTGATATTTGCAAAAAGAGGAACACCTGCTAAAATCACAGCGTGTTATGGCTTTTAGCTTAGGTCAAAAGAGGAATGTTCCTCCAAAAGAGGGACAGTTGGCAAGTATGCGGTTGCAGCGAATGTGAGGTGAATCTGGCCACCCCCTGATGGGGATAAAACCAGATTTAAAATATTGGCTTACTACTACTATGTACTTTAAAAGTATGATTTAAAAATCTCACAATTGGACAATTTATTCCACTTCAGTGTCCTTCCTTTGACACACTAATGCAGCGGCCTATCAATCTTAATCATTAATATCAAGTCATCTTTTAAGATGAAAAACTAATTTTCTCTTACCAAGACATCCTATATTTCCATCCATTCCTATGTAGTTAAGATTGTGTTGCGACGCTTCAATTTCCCTAGGATCTGTCTCTGCAGTATCTTCCATTGCAAAGATTTCTTTTTGTCGAAACTCGGCATTATCATCAAAGTTGATCTTGGCATCGAAACAAACCACTGAAAGATGATAAATAATTAAAGCATGATAAAATGCTGTGAATATTCAGTGAATATACCAAACAAAAAGTTCAAATTCTTAAAGCAATTTTATGAATTTTGGCCAAATTTGAAGCTTGAGAGCAGAGTTTTGGCAAATATGATGCTTTTTAATTTTTCCCAAAATGTAGCTCTATAAATGACAAACTTGGTAAATATTGCTATCTATGTTGAAAAGGGCATCTTCGAGAACTGAAACATGGCGAAATGGGGTCTCCAAGAAGCACATTCCCATATCCATTTTCTCTATTATGAATGTTAAGCTGATTTTTCGAGACCTATGTCAGGCGGAGTTTTGTTGTTATAGTCAGTGACAGCCACACCAGTTTATCTGACACCAGCATGTGAAATAAACATCTTTTTGTGCCATTGTTAGGCACGCATGTTTTGATTTTCAGGTTTTTATGTACAGGCTAGCTCAATGCATACATTATAGACAAATATGATACCTCTTCACCTCATTAATCATTTATTTCTAGGTGCCATCCATTTTTAAAGGTCCATTGGACAAAATTTCAGAATTATATCTGCAGGTGATTTACACTCTTTGGCCCGTATTCCAGAAAGATGTTTAGCTAAATCAAGGTTTTATTTCCCGTCAACAGCACGACTCATTGAACTGTTCTGCTTGAAAGCTTCAAATGATGCGTATCATTACTGGACAGTTGATGCTCAGTTAAACAATGGTTTAGCTAAACATCTTTCTGGAATACGGGCCTTTATGTTTGGTAATAACTGTCAAGTGCCAAACATTAATAAAAATTTTGATCAGAACCCAGAAACGTTAAAAAGTAAAACTTTGATTTGCAAGATGATCTTAAGTACAAGGCTATTCTCTAAAAGTGTGTATAGATGCAAAAAGTCAGAAAAGAGGTTAAGTTTTATTTGTAAAACATTGCTTTAACTTTATATATTGCAGATGAATAAAAGGAAATTTAAGTTTTTGTATTGAATCTGCTAAGCCGTTGTTATGATTTCAACTCTTGGGAGAATTTTTCGTTGTCAACAACGATAATCAAAAATGAAAGAAAATCTAAATATATTGATATTTATATGGGTTCAACTTTACAATGAATGTTTGCATATTTCCATTTTTACTGCCAAGACTTCAAATTATGAAAAATCCAAAAATGTCTGGGAAAAAGTTTGGGGATGATACTGAACTTATCCAATGCCCCTTTCAGCAATCCAAGATGTAGCACATTCTGATACATGATTTGACTGGCAGGATACTGTAAACAGGGTTATTTTCGCGAGGGTTTTATTTTTGCAAATTTCACGAATCAACATTTAACCGCGCGTATAATACTCCGGGAATACATTAATTTTATGTGCAAGTCTATTTAATGAAGGTTTAAAACGCTAATTTAACACGCGCGAAAAAGTTGTGATTGTCTGCTTTCGCGAAAATATTCCCGTTTACAGTACTTCTAAATAAATGAACAGCAAGACTTACCTCTTCCATCGGGTGTCTCACCAAATGGATTGATTTCTACTTGTGTAGCGTCAACTCCTAAAAATAATTTGTATAAGGCTTTGATTTGGTCTGCAGCCTTGTGGGGAAAAATAAAGTCAAAACAATGTTAACTTCATTCTATGGAAAATACTCAAGTACATATAAAAATAAAATAAAACTTGGTCCGTATGCACAAAAGAGGGCTAACAGTTAGACCAGGTTTAGAGTTTAACCAGGTTTAAAGCTAGACATGGTTTAAGTGAAATTTTGTTTCACGTATTAATATATTTTCTTAAACCAATATTGTCATATTTTGTGATGTTTGAAAGATTTTTGGTTGAATCAGTAGTAAATTTGACAGAGAACCAGTCTAACTTTATAATCTGGTGTAAATTTTAAGCCTCTTTTGTGCATATACACCATAGAGGCTATGGGCCAACTTTAAATAAATTACTAAGTTAGAAAAGATATTGGAGGGTGAAAAAAAGGATCAGATTCTTTGAATTTGCGACCAGACTGCAACACATGAAAATGTGGAACTTAACAGAAAGTCAATTATTTTTATTTCAGCTTGTCAATCCCAATCTAACTTAATAGGTTAGTTGGTGAAACATCCACAAAGTAAACACAATGTGACTAAATTTTGAAGGGCAAAGGCTTGAGAAAATTTAAAGTCCACAATAAAGATTTGAACATGGGAAGGTGTCAAATCTCAGGGCACAGGTTCAATACCTGATGGAGATTTTTCAAGCCTTCACCCTACAAATTGAATTCAACTGTAATTGCCACAAAAAATATCTACTTTAGTGAAATGACATAAAAAAACAACACTACAAACGTCTTTAATTCAGAATTATTTACAAGCATCAATTATGTGGAATTTTGATTGATAAAAGTACCACCTATGCATCTATGTCAACGATTCACTATTGTTTCTAACTGATTTTTTTGAATGTGTTTGCTCAGTGATCTTGACAATCTTGTTTACATTTATGACTATGACTTTGATTACTTTTTGAATGTGTTTGCTCAGTGGTCTTGACAAACTTACATTCATAACTTTGATTACATTTTCAAAACTGCATCTAGAAATTCTCCTTACTTTTCTTTGTAATTCTCCTTTAAACTCCAGATTGCTGGCTAACCTCATTGCTTGTTCATCTTGTAATCCAGCGTGGATGTCAACAGGTTCCTAAAAGATATATCAAAATTAAAGCAATATTTTACCATTTTGATCAGAAATGGTTTTGAGTAAAACCAGCCTAAACTGAAGGAATGTGACTATCTAAAAGCGTTTTCAAGTGTATTTTGTCAAAAACGTGTCCTGCCACATAAAATGGATAAAATATACCTATACGAGTACATGGAGAATTAAATTCGTCATCCCGAGTTTAATTCAACAAATGGCCATAACAGAAAAAGTAAGCATATTTAGGCCAAATCGTTTGGAGGGTATAATATATATCAAAAACAAATCCAATAAGCTAAAAGGTCAAAAGTCAAGGCCCAGGGTGACAGGGGGGCATCATTTTAACACTTTATAGTATTGCAAGAGAGGACAATTAAGATCTCAGCTAAAACTTGTTCGTAACGCTTCACTCTAAACCCAAGATCTAAAACAAACCAAAATCGTAATTCTATCCTTTAACCTAAAATTCGCGGCTATTCACTTTAATACGGTACGTCAAGAACACAGAATAAACATTAAGGCAGCAATAGCAAACATTGGTAAAACAGAAGATTCCATTATTTAAGAAATCATCAGGCAAGAAATATCAACAAATTCAATTCTTGTAATTATGATAAAATGTCCTCTTACTTTAAATATAGCCTCTGGAGATTTCTCAGCCACTTCTTCAATATCCATGCCTCCCTGAGGACTGGCAATGATAACTGGTCCATTCATGTTTCTGTCCATTAAGATAGCGAGATAGGTCTCTCTTTCAATGTCTAAAGCTTCAGCAACCATTACCTAAATAAGGAAAAATAAGGCACAGTAAGATGAGGATTTATTTTCAAAACTTTGAATCAACTCCAAAATTACAGTGGTGAATGAGTTGGTGTCATCAGTGTTCCCTCTAAGGATTTTTTTGGCTTTGCACCAAATAATGATGTCATAAGATCAACAATTTGCAATCGTGCTAACCGGCAGATGACCCGAAACATGGGGCAAGATTCTTGAAGAAAATTCAATAAAACTAGAAAAAATAAACGTTGTGAAAATAAACCATCTTTTGTTTTTTTAAAGAGCCTTAATTGTGAAAATTTGTAATTTGGAAAACTAAAAACTTTTTTTTTTTAATTTTTTGTCTTGAAAACACTTGCGCCAAATTTTGAGCTACATTTACACAGCAACTTTGGTTTATACTTTAAGGTTCATGCAGTACAGTGCCCTCTTCTCACTCACAGATTCACTTGAACTGAATGAAGGGTTCATTTGTTGACCTACCTGGTTAACTTTGACCCCTTCTGGTGGTGTCTGTTTGGTTACTAGGTTATAGCCAATCATCTGGTCTACTAATGGCCCAAGATCATCCGGACTGCAATAAAATTAACAAATTGTGCGAGATGATGAAAAATCAGGGTGTGTATTATGACTTATCAAAAATAATGCCAACATAAAGGCTGCATTAATAAGAATTCATACACAACGTGTGTCATCTAGCGTCATTTTGTTGATTATGATGATCATTTGGTGTTCAATCCAAGATTTATTATGGTGAGATTACTAAATCTGACTAAATCTCATGCATAGACCAACTTTAAGTTGGTTTATCACAAAAGCAAGTTGCAGCAACATTTGATGTTAGTGAGACATGGTATCAAAACTTTAAAAATGTCTGTGAAAGGGGATGCCAAGGACAGGTGCATACCGGGATTTTAGTCACTATTAATTGAGGTAACTGAACGTTGTTTAGTCAATGAATACAAACAACTTATTCATTCATCCATTCACTGATTTATCCAATAGCATCATAATCAGTAGGATTGACACAGATACTGCTCAATTTTGTCACACACTGTCTGTGACCCACCTGCTAAGAAAGTGGAATTACTCAGCCATAAAGCAAGCTATTGTTATAAATGTGGTGTTACTTTAAAGGAGAGATTGTTAGCTAATCAAATATTGCATCTAATTGATGATCAAGATTCAAATAAATGAGATATAGGCGGCCAAAGAAGTTTCCAAACTTATTTTAAGAAGTTTATAAGCATATTTCCTTTCATTTAATGGAACACAAAATAAGTAGGTAGAGTATTGCATAAGTAATAGACTTGATACTATATTAGAATGAAAGTTCATCTGTGTTGGTGATTAAAATATCCATAAATTAAAACTTTGGATCTCAACACACAAAATAATTACCTTGGAAATTTTCATCTGCTTTCACTGCAGACTTCATCAGCCAACTGACCCGTTTCCCGCGATGATCTGACCTTAGTCAGTGACGTCAGACACGGGTCATAAACATTGTTTATGACCCGTGTCTGACGTCACTGACTAAGGTCAGATCTGCAGTGAAAGCAGATGAAAATTTCCAAGGTAATTATTTTGTGTGTTGAGATCCAAAGTTTTAATTTATGGATATTGATACTATATTGTTGTTTCAAATACTTCTGGGATACAAAAATTTAGAGCTCAGCATAACACAATTGCGTGTGTATTTTACACTTATTTATAAGTAAATAAACACAATTGCGTGTGTATTTTACACTTATAAGTAAATAACGCTTTTCGGAAACGTGCAATTTCGCAGTACCCATTCAGAAAATCCTGTTTGTTTCAAAAATGTACTTGAAACAATAATACCAACATAATTATTCTGATTTGGCCTTTAGATGTGAAAAAAGAAAGACACTCACTTTGTGGTTAAATGTACTCCACCTTGTAGACCACTAGAAAACTTGCCTTTCCCCCTACCTCCAGCTAGAATTTGAGCTTTCATTACAATTTCATGTACATCTGGAAGAGGAAAACAAAATAGTTTTTATTTAGTATAGAACCAGACTTGGTATACACCGGAAGTTTTATCATAACAGGCATGAGAGTGCACTTTCATTAAAAACTCTGAAAAATCTAGAATAGTTTGTAATATTGTTAAAAACAACTCAAAACAGGCTGAAAATAAAGAAAATGGTGGAATTTCTAACATCTACTCTGAAATCAGCAAATTTCTAACAGCAAAAACTCTGAAATCTCATGCCTGTTATAATTACCTTCATTGTGAACATTGTTGTAATCATACACTTATTCTATTCTATTTTGCGCAAGTTCTAAAAAGCCCACCAATATTTGTTTCTGAAAAAAGAATAATAAGGTACCCAGACATGTCTTTCTAATCCTGTCTTCATATCTGTGTAGTTTTGTTGCTCTGTTACGTAATTTTTTTGGTAGAAACTTGTCATTTATGGCTGATCACGAGTCAGAAGACACTGATATAATTGATAGCGACAATTGGGAGCCACAAAGGTTTTATCATAAAACAAGATTTTTAAAGTAACAATGAATTCAACTTGCTAGGCAGCCAAATGGCAAAGATAGAAATAAGCAGTGATTAGGTTGAATTTCCAGAAGAGTTAAGTCAATCATCATTATAAAAAGAAGATTGCAATGCTAGCTCATCTCTACTTGCCTAGATATTTTGTAACAGCAATGATCATTTTTCATGTAAAACATTATGAAAACCACTGGTCACAAATACATGTGTAGTATCTTAAGTTTTTCATTGGTCAAGAACTAAATGTACAAATACCATTTACACATTGCAAATGCTAGATATGTGATACTTAGTACTGTGGTGTAACACTGTAAAGTGAAAGTTCCTCGTTTTGGAACTAGTCCTCGTTTTTCTAAAACGAGTAGGCTACTCGTTTTTGTAAAACGAGTAACAAAACGAGGCAATTCCCTCGTTTTGCTACTTGTTTTGTTACTCGTTTTACAAAAACAAGTAGCCTACTAGTTTTAGAAAAACCTAGAACTAGTTCCAAAACGAGGAACTTTCACTTTACAGTGTAATAGCAAGTTTGAAACCTTTACAACTTGTTAACCCTATCTGTATTTTAATTGCATAGATTTAAAAAAAAAAACAATCTTGTCAATTGCTGATCAGTCAATGTATGTGAGCTGTGATTACAGTTCTGATAATGCAGGCATGAGAGTGCACTTTCATGAAAAAAGCTGAAAATTATCGAATTTCATATAAAATTGTTAAAAACAACTCAAAACAGGCTGAAAATAAAGAAACCGAGGAATTTCTAACATCAAAAACTCTGAAATTAGCAAATTTGTAACATCAAAAACTCTGAAATCAGAGAAAAAGCTGAAAAATCTCATGCTTGATAATGTCATTACAAAGACCAATGATGACTTTTGTAAAAATGTTGGCACTCGAGGAGAAAATAAGCAAATAGAAACTGAAAATATGAATGACCCCCTAATTTACAGGGACTAAAACTTGAAATTTCTAGGTGAGCATTAAATGGCTCCCCTTAAGATTTTAAGGTGAGCATAAGGAGAGCAAAACAAGGGCATAAAGCAATAATGATCAGAAACCTTATATTCTATGAGGAGCACCAAATTGCTCACCTAGAGCAATCGACTATGAGGAGCACCAAATTGCTCACCTAGAGCAATCGAGGAGAGCAATTAAGAAGAGCAAAACTCTGTAGCGCCTTAAAAGACAGCCCCTGAATTTATGAATTTTGAATATGCACGAAAAAAGTGGATCACCCAGTATTTCTTTTGTAAGCTAACTGGTAGCTTAAGAGAATCATCAATAAAATACACCTCAAAAGACATGATCAAAGGCGGACCTATTCTGGTTTACAAAAAAATGAAGGATCTTATTTAAATTTGCAAAAATATCAAAAGTGTTTAAATTTCTCAAAAAGTATTTAATCTTCTTACCTAAATCTTTGGCAAATTGAACTGCATCTTTGGAGTTTGATGCTACTTTAAACTTCTGTACATAGACGCCATACTCAGTCATTAGTCTCTTACTCTGGGACTCTTGCAGATTCAGGTATCTCACCGGAACGTAGGATTTTGCTGAGGTCTGAAATGAAGGAATAATAAATCTTTATCATAAGAAATGGTGACTTTTACTTTCACTCAGTCTAGATCTAGTCTGAGATTGTTCAGCTCACATTGATAGATTGTTCAGCTCACATCGATCTACTTATCTAAAGGTGGTTTCAGACTAGCTGTCGCTGCTGCACATGACGTTGCGGCACACAACAAAACATTTGCAATTTTGAGTTGCGTACTGTAGCACGACACATTTGCATATTGCTGCAATGGTCTGTCGCAAGAAAAGTTGAATTTATTCCAACTCAAAATATGGTGTCGTTGCGACCATCACGACAGGGTAATCGATATATCGGCTTGTCGTACGGCAAGGATCTGCGACAAGGTCGAGTTTGCGCACTTTTAATTTTTGACGTCACGCTGGTCGTACGACAACACTACAGGCTAGTCTGAAACCAGCTTTACATTTGTGGAGGTTGTCAGCAGTTTAAGTCCGGAGGCCATCAGCACACTTCATTTCCACCCAGCACTCCAGTTGATTTTGAGTCAAATTATCTGACACACAAGGCTCAAAAGTTGCCAAAATCAATGAGGAATCAGTATGAAAATGAGTCTTACAAGTTCACATACATTTCACCCGTCACTAAAAGATGCCTTGCTAAAACCCTGGTTGTCAGCAAAGATTCTCATTTAAGGTATCATACAAGTTGTATCATAGTAACCAATTAAACTATCCTACTATCCAACCAACCAATAAGGTTGAGTTTCTATCATTCTGCATTCCTAGAGTACCACAAACTTGATTGTTGCAAAAATCATACAATTTATGGACCCTGCAGAGAAAGGTTAAAAAACACACATACAAGGCGATGCAACAAGATTACAAAATAAAGTCATTCATAATATTCACATGTTTCCCTAATATTCAGAAAAAAATCTGGAGGTAACAAAACAAAACAGAATGTAAAGGCAACATTTTTTTCCTGTTGTGTCCAAAGTCATCCAGTTTCCTTACATGAAGGCAAGAAGAAGTAGAGGGCATGAAGTACTTATAAATCTTTCATAAGAAATTGCCGTCCATCTGAGGAAACATTCAGCCATCGGATCCATGCACAGAAGAGTCATACACCTGGGCCCTATTTCATAAAAGTTAAAATCAACCTTCTAAAATTTAGGATTCATCCTATCTTTTTTATATGAAAAAAATTCCGAAAAAGTCTTTATTTCAAATTCCTTTATGAAGTAAAAGATAATAGTACTAATAACATAAAAGATAAACTCAAAATTTAAAACTCTATCCAGAGTTCAGATGAGTAATTCATCCTAAGTTCCATGACTTAGGTTAATTTCAACTTTTATGAAATAGGGCCCTGGACATGTAAATGTATTGTAAATTTCATCTTTGGATTTAAATAATTAGTTAAATAATGATTCTATTTCTACACTATTACAATATGTTGTCTGTGTTGAAATTTATTTGGGTTTTTTAATTTTTGAAATATTTCATGTCATTAAGTACTTAGATAGCTTAAAGCAATATACATTGGCGTATCTTGAGGGGCATGCCGGCACGTGCCCCCGGGGTCATCAAAAAGGCGCAAAAAAGGGGAAAAGAAAAAAGAGAGAAAGAAAGAAAAAGAGAAGAAGAAAAAGAAAGTAAAAAGGAGGGAAGGGCAAAAAAAGGAAAGAAAAGAAAGAGGGAAAGAAGGGGAGGAGGAAAGAAAGAGGGAGGGGCGCAAGAAAGAGAGAGAGAAGAGGGAAAGAGAAAAGAAAGAGGGCACATAAAGGAAAAGAAGGAAAGAGGAAACAAAGGAAATGAAAAGAAAGCATGGGCGCAAAAAGAAAATATGAAAGCTTTTGATTCTATTCTTCATTAACTGAGTGCTTTTTATTTGATGGTGATCACAGACATCTGTTGCTACAAGAGATGCCTCTGCTTCATATTTCAAAATTTTGCCGGCTTTTCGCAGGAGTCAATGGCTGTTAAGCCCATCATATACCAGCAAGATGCAGCTAGCGTGTGATTTGATTTTAGACGCTTTGAAGACGCTAACTAGACGCTAGCACATTAAAGGGGCAAGTCTAGTTTGTTTGTTTTTGGTTTTTTTTAAATGCTGAAGTGAACAATAGCCCATGAAAAATAAAAGTAAAGACTATCATAAGCTGTACTGCACTATGATAGATATCTCCATGGCCTAATCAGTGGTTCACAGCAAAAGGAAAACTGGAGTGCAGGGGAAGAGCTTAAAACACATGACATAAGGCTAATGAAACTCGATTCAGAGTTTCCCGTCACATTTTTTCAGCCCACAATGAGGCAACTTTATCATTATTCATTATTCATTATTTCAAAATGTCATTACTTCAACATTTTTGTCAACAAATTCCAAGGTTGTTCGTTCAACCTTTCGTTTCAAATTATTTTTGAGCTGCTTATTATCCACTGCTTATGCCTTTAGAACATTATTATAGGTCCTACTAAGACCAAACCTTTATATTAAAGACAAAAAGCTACAGTGCAAGACTAAGACCTTGCGAGAAAGGAAGAAAAAAGAAAGAACAACAACAACAACAACAACAACAACAAAAAACCTTGAGAACCCACCAAGAAAGACCAAAAGATGCCGTAACAAAAATAATGAAGTAGTCTTAAGATCAGGAAACACAAACTTAAGGCAAAGACCTTGAAAAAAACAAAACAAAAAAGACAAGAACCTACTAAGATACAAAGCTATAACCCAAAAACAAAAATAAATCTATGTAAAAAAGTCATCGACCTACTCAAGATCCCAATAGACCTTG
>JXSR01S074130.1:28721-43833 GCA_000969725.1 Ophiothrix spiculata | reverse complement strand
TGCGCGATGTTTTTCTAAGGCTAGTAATGCCTACAAGTTGAATCTGAAGTTTTATATTGTTTCTCATCATTAATAAGATGAAAACAAAAACAATTTCTTGATGGATGATGGTTAGAATTCAATGACATATGGTTTGGAAAAAATGCGAGCTTCAGTGACCAAACTCATCTCATCTTGATCCTTAGGTCTGCGCTACTGATTTGTAGAGTGCAAAAAATGAAATAAGCAACTTTTAAAAATTGACCTCCCGGGTTTTAAATGTTCATAACTTCGGTGTTTCTCAGTCAATTATCAAAAATAGGGTGTCAAATGAAAGCTGAAATTTCAGAGCTTGTTAACAATATGTTCAAATTACATTTGCGAGTACCGTGTTGGCGTACGAGCCATTTTTTCGAGGCGAGGCGATACTTTTTTGGGAGTCTTTACTTATCTAACCACGCCGACTTTAGTGCTCTTTCCTGTGATGGAGGGCCATAAAGCACACTAAATAAACGGAAACCAACCTGATTTGCCTTACAGTGCAGGAACAGTTCTGATTAACTATTAGTAATGTAATTGATTATCAAGTAGAGATGATGACTGACAGACAGCTCTGCCGTACTGGTACGAAACATATTTGCTTCAATTGCAAACAAAGTATTACCTCTTGTGTGCCATAATAATTTCTCTTAGGATTAGGAAACTTTTGCTTGTTATTTTTGCCTGACAAAGTAAAAACGCAGTATGTGCACTACAGATCAATTGCAAGATACTTCCTTTTCCCTTTTAAAACTGTAGAAATACGCAGACGACCAATACTCTTCCATAACTTAAGGCAGTATCTACTATATCAAACATATATAGATACATCCTTCTAGCATGAGATCGGATTCAAGTGAAATTGCATGTTTAATGGAAGTATCTAATGTGAGTTAATGATGTACATACTACGTTTTTACTTCACGAGGCAGATTTGCATGAACTGCTTGCTTCTGGTATTGCTATTATAACACAATAAGTAAGATTCATTTTCATATTTCATATCTATAACTTACGGCAGTATCTACTATTTCAAACATATGTAGATACATCCTTCTAGCATGAAATCGGATTCAAATGAAATTGCATGTTTAAGAGAGGAGAGCGTGGCCGAGCGGTTAGTGCACGGGTCTCGTAATAAAGAGGTTGTGGGTTCGAGCTCCGGGCCCGACGGTTTACGTCTCCTTGTTTCCTTGTGCATGAAACTTTACCCTACTGTAATTTTGGACTCGGAAGTCACGTTAATGCGTTGGTCCCCCAGTGCGAATACTCCTTCTTGGGGCGTTGCATACAGTGAATGTACATACTGCGTTTTTACTTCACGAGGCAGATTTGCATGAACTGCTTGCTTCTGGTATTGCTATTATAACACATTTTTGTTTGTTGAAGAGAGCATATTTCTATTTATCTTTAAATATTTTTTATAAAAATAAGTGATCAGTGTTGACCAAAACGCTCTGATTTCACACACCGTTAATATCTGCGTTTCAGTTGAATTTGGCGAAAAGTACTTTGTATTTTATGTTTTGCTAAGCAGAGTTTAGATTACAGTTAGAGCCTTTTTGACAAGAGTGAATGACGTAGATGCATTATTACAAGAACACGCAACAAACATATTGATCTACGAATTTAAATTAATTGGACAAAATCCCGTCTTTCATACGTGCCCAATTCCACGTTCTGATCCAATCTTGGCTAGTTTTAGCTCAGCATACTGAGACAAATCAGACCCTGGCGAGGGAAATTCATCTAAGATGAAATTGGACCATTATGTGCGTCTTTGATTAAGAAGACAAGAAAGGAAAAGGTTGAGGGGACATGAAATACGCAAATTGCTTAATACTTACTTTAACATACTTAAAACAACGAAGTGCGTTTGAGAATTACTTTTAATCTTAACTGGTCGCATTCTGGTGGACTCATCATTAAGAAATAAAAGCAAGCGAAAAGAAGAGGAAAGAAAACAATCATAAAAATCTTTTTAGGGGGTACATTTTTATATACCCCTGCGTCACCAATGCATATATAAGTAATGTAATATCTCTTTAGAATTTCTGAATTAATTCTGGAAAACAATCTCAGAATTATCTTAAGCGAGACAGCCATGTCCATTCAACTAATTGTTGTCCTAAAAAAGCGTAAATCTAAATCATCAATGCACCTAAATCTGTAAAAAAAATTATTACTGCCCAAAATAAAACATTCTTCAATTTGGATAAACGTAATAATTCTTAGAATGCCTAATAGATCTTGCCATCATCTAACTGAATAACACGCTGACGTTGATGTTGTCCTATGACTGGCTAATATTAAACAACATTGGCTGGTGACAGAAAATGCCTGTGGCTAGGTCCAAAATGATTTTTTGTCGTTTTGGGCCTATTTTTGGCACTATTTCAAAAGTGAGTCAAAAATCAAAAATTTGATAAATGCGTTCCTAGACATGTGTTTCTAGATTCAAACAATGTAACATTTAGTAAAGTTGTTTACAAATATACAAAGCCAACATCAAGGGTTTTTGGACAACATTTTGGTCCAAAACTGACATAACCATACAAATCCACATCTAGAAATGTATACTTTTATATGGATTTACTTCTAAAAAATGAGGGGTTACTGTCCCCTTAACCTAGAATTAACTTTAGCGAGACAGTTACTTCCGGTTCAACTAATTTTTGTCCTAAAAACTCTAACCATCAATGTAAATAAATCTGTTAAAAAAACCTTATTATTGGCCAAAAATAAAACTTCTATGACTACATTCTTCAATATAAAACGTAATAATACTTAAAAAGCCTAGTAGAACTTGCCATCTTCTAACTAATAAACACGCTGAAGTTGATGTTGTCCTATGACTGGCCAATATTGATCAATAATGGTCATTGGCTTGTGACAGAGAATGCCTGTGGCTAGGTCCGACTAAGGGAAAACAATGTACAGCAGGATTAAAATCCACAAGGGATACATCACAACATACCTGAAGCAACGATCAAATGAAGTTATGAATACCTGATGGTACCATCGTCTAGACACGATTTATGTTGAATGTTGTTTCATGGAATAATATTAACTGATTAAGGCAACAGTTTTTTTCCCTAAGCGAGACGGCGAAGTGTCATACTGCAATCTCTGCCTACTGACACATGTCAGAATATCATAACTGAATACGCCAGAATAAGAAAATCCCAACTCCAATAGCTCCTTTCTCATAAGTTCAGTAAATATAAATGCATACAAATCTATGGAAATGCTTTCAAACCACCAAAAAGCATTACCATTTCTATATTCTAATCATAGTGTCACATTTGACCATGTAGTTGACTTTTTAGACGTTGTTAGATAATTTTTCTAGTATATAATTGCAGAGGGGTCTCGTGGAGTTGGGGTTTTCTTGTAAAGACAGCTTAAACACAGCAACTAAGTACTATAACAAGTATCTAACAATGTCTAAAAAGTCAAACAAAAAAGGCAAATGTGACACTATGATTAGGATATTGACATGGAAATGCTATTTTAGTGATGTGAAAGCCTTTCCAGAGATGTGTATGTATTTATATATTATAAATATAATTAACAGAAGGGAGCTATAATTGGAGTTTGGGCTTTCATATACTGGCGTAATGCATTTTTAGCGTACATATGGGATAGGTCTTTGGTTTATAAATTGACCTTACGTCCATGATCAAGATTAAAATGACGTGAACAGACTACTTCGACTTCGACTAGTACTTTTTCGCCGAAACCTCATAATTTTATGATTTCAGGACAGTTAGATTGTTTTCAAATGTTGACAGATTGCAGACTTAATACTTCTAATTGAATTAAATTTAATTAATTAAATTAAATATTATGGTATGAATATGTCGTTTTGATTATGATTAAAAATGTAATAAACTCGTGTTGTTTTGTCGGAAAACAGACGTGAACCAAGACTCTGAGATAGCCCCTGAGCTCTTAGCCGTTTTTAACATTTTAATATCGACATTATCTATATTTTTTCTAACATTGGCATTCGTATAATTTCTCGCAAATTTCACATTCCATGAAGACAATAATAACCATTTAAACGACGAAAAAATACGGCATTCTAATGTTTTTGTTTTAAGATTTCAGTTCACGATCTCAAGACTGCTCACCTAGCTCAGCGCGGTTATTCCCTCGCTTTGCAATGCATACCTAGCCCAGTATAGCCATGGTTCAAGTCCCTACAAATTCAGTGGAATTCATTTCTCTTTTTATGATAAAAAGAAAATAGTTAGGATTCACATTTTCCTAAGCAGATGGATAGCATTTACCCCTTAATATCAGCCGATTCTCATTTAAAACGAATTCTGGTGTCATGAATAAATTAAAGAGATCCTTCTCCTTATCGTGTTTTTGCCATTTCCATGCAATGATTACTCTGTTATAAAATATGCCATAACTTTTGAATTAGCGATCCAAATTACAAAAAAAAAATGTGAAAACTAAAAGTACAATATATTATATTATCATTAAGTTTGTTGTCTGTTCTCTCGAAAAAAGTGCGTTGCCTTTTTATTGGGACACCCTGTATCACAGACCAACAATATTCCGTATCATTAGTCATTTGTGATGGATCATTCCGAATTGTTTTTTTTGTTTTTTTGCTGCCTATTTTTATATGTTCTGTTGCAAAGTCCCTCCTTTCTGGGTGGGTCATCACATTTGGACTAGTGAGTTATATATAGCATTCAAAGCCAGAGATGTTCAAACCCGCAGTATTGCAACAAATGTATCGCACAATCTGCTCCGCCTACGCGATTATTTAACTCACTTGGCAAATGCAACTGAAAAAGAGGCGATAAGAACATCTGAATTCCTTGGAGAGATGTCTTGTACCTGTGTTTGTTCATAATTGGCTGAATCTACATTGCCAAGCTGACTTTGCAAATAAAAACATGAAAACGCTTAAGTTACCTGTGGGCTGGCGATATGTAGATGCGGTGTATTTAAAGGAGCTTGGTCCGATTTTTCAAAATTTAGTTTTCATGGTCATATGAAAGATGAACACTCACAAGGTCTTAATTTCAAATTTCAGCCTAATCAGTCAAATGGTTTTGATTTTATTGGTAGTTTTGTATTTCAGAGCTTCCTATACGTAACTATATGTAATTAATTATGGTTACCATAATTAAACACATTTCCATATATATCTCCAAAACGGAACATTACTCAGCCGTGAAATTTCTCATGGGTCATGAGAAAAATATGAGCAATAATTTGATACCAAAATCTCAAAAAGTTTGAAAAAAAGTTGGGCAATCGGACCAAGCTCCTTTGATCCTCGTAAGACAACATTTTCGTTTGGAATCAACCTGTGTTTAATAAAGAGGTTTTTAAACTTTTCAATACACCATAATTGATATAAAATAGTAGTGCAACAAAAGAAATGCATTACTTCAAACAAATATTTACCTCTACGCCATATCGATCCTTCAATCCCAAAACACCAATGGCATTGGAATTTAAAACACGGACATGCTACATCGCCTATGGGAAAACCTTTAACGATGGGCGAGATATATGATCCGTGTAAAACAACATTCGTATGATTAGTTGTTTAAGGAAGAGTCGTTATATGTTTTGATTTGAAAACATACTATTTTGATTTTAATCTGATAAATCAAGAGATATTCACTACATCAAACCCACGTTCAACCCTATGTTCAACACAATTTCGAAACACTGACGAAAGGTACAATTTTCATATAGAGAAAAGGCTACTTCATTTATAAACAATTTAATAAACAATAAAACTTCAAAAGCGGTTTCTTCAAAAGCTAACAATGGCTGGATTCCGTCATTGAATGTTTTTGTGTTTGAATTATATCATGATAAAGATACCTAGTTTGGTATGATACGCAGGGTACGATTATTCATATTAATACTGATAAATCAAATGTCTATTTGGGTCTTTTTGTGCTGGTACTTGGTCACAATTAAACATTTACAAAATACTGAATATGTTTGGTTTTTTTATCAGAAAAATAAAGCAGTCGTTAAAACATTTCAGGATTTTAATCAAATCCAATAAGCACTTTACTTCTTATTGTTCTGTAGGTAAAGCTTATTGGATAAAGTGTTTAAGGCACGTCTCTTCTAGTGATTTAAAGTCTTTCAACATTTTCAACATCACATACCGTTTTAATGTAAATAATACCTTGGGAGTGCTCGAACTTTTACTTGCGTTTGATGAAATCCTGTAAATGCCTACTACCAGGTATTTGTTAACTGTATGAAAGTATTAATGTCGCCTTTTTAATACTTATTATTGTTTGTCATCTTTTTAATTATCATAAAGAGTTCGCTGAAGGTCAACCATCTGAAATTTTAGTATGAACTAAATATTCATTGTAAGATCTTCAGCCGTGATAAACAATATGTTTTCTGTTCACATGAACTCGCTAGTCCGAAGGTTTGCTAGTCCAAATATGACAATATGCTCGTCAGTCCGAATTGCTAAAACAGCTTGCTAGTCCTAATTTGAAAAATGGCTCACCAGTCCGAATTTTAGAAACAGCTCGTTAGTCCAAAGTTGAAAAGAAAGCTTCAAAAAAATTCAAATTTTTAACAATGACGACAAAAATATTCCCATTCAAACTATTAAATACTTATGGAATGAGGCTATACACTGACAATCGTCTAGGTATTAGCACGAAAGCATGGATTGAATTTACCTAGGTCCTTTTAAAACAACACTGCGTTGTTGTTCTATGTAAAGGGACTTTCCCGTTTGCATTATACATTCACACAATTAATTAATTAATTAATTATTAAATGCTTATTAAAGCAGGTCCTGGAATTAAGCGTTTGCACAAATATCAAAGGCTATTATTTCCATGACGGCATTTATTTGTTTTAATTATATGTGACAAGATTCCGAGTCCTTTTTTATTAGGTTGTTACAACTGCGTTGTTGCTCTATATAAAGGGACTTTCCCGTTTGCATAATATATACATTCACACAATTAATTGTTAAATGTTTATTAAACCGTTCTTAGAACTAAGCGTTTGCACAAAAATCAAAGGATATTATTTCCCTGACGGCATTTATTTGTTTTAATTATATGTGACAAGATTCCGGGACCTTTTTTTTTTTAGTTTGTTACAACCGTGCAGTTGTACTTTTAAATAACTTTCTTTTCTTTAAAGTGGAGTATTCCTCGAGAACAGATAAATATTTGAACGTCAAGATTGTGTTCAATCATTGGCCATTCATATTAATTTCCTAAGAAAACAGTCCTTATTAGATATTAGAAGACATGATATCACGAATACATATTATTCTACTCCTTATGTCTGATCGCTTCTAATTACATTTGTTGAACATCATGGGAAAGACCAGAAGAAAAGCAAGAAAACCTTCCAAATGAGCAACAATTGAATGGAAAAAACAAAGCCCATATTTATGAAACGCTTCAAACTCTAGTGGGAATTTTAACAAGTAGACACTAATTATTAAGTTAGTTGCCACCTAGATTAATCTGCTTATCATAAATGTGACCCGTTATATCGAAAGGTAACTTAAGGGTCCCAAAATCAAAATGGATATTTTGGTCTCATCTGAAAGTTGGGATTTTAAGCTTTAAAATGACACCTTACTTTTGGTTATTGGATGTTCGGTTGGAAAGTTACATCCAAATTGGCAAAAGGCATCGGGCTGATTCGGAAAACTATAGTTCTGAGAAAATCGAGTTTGAAGATTTTGTACTAAATAAAACTTTAAAGGAGAGTGGGTTTTCATCTTGGTTTTTAACATATTTGTTTTAATGTTTTTGATGTTAAAACTTCATTAATATGATAGAGTACACTTCAAAAGTAACGTTTCTGATGAAATTAGAAATTTGACCTTGGACGTGATTTTTGACTATGCTTAGCTTCAATGGCCCGTATCTCGGTATTTACTATGCCGACCTTAAGGTATCTTTCTATATGACGGGTCACAAATATGGGCCCAGGACTTCTTATTTTGTATGCTACTTTTAATGTAGAAATCTTTTCTTAGTTTCTATTTTGAATAAAAACAGTTGCATTAAAATTTTTAACTCATAAAACCGACGAATATTTTAGTTGTAAGCCTATATATAGAGAGATATAGTGATAAGGTTCTGTAGAATGAGACGGTTTCATTAAATACTTATCCACAAACTGTACACGTACCCTTGCATTTTATCATGCAATGTTTTATCATACACAAGAAAATACATATAAGTATGTACAAAATATTAAAAGATAAATAGTGTAATTTTTTATAATAACATATATCTGAGTATAATATACGTCAATTCATACAAGTATATGAGAGACATGCATGCCTCCGAAAACGCTCAGGCATGTGGGCGGAAGCACCCACTTTACAAAGTTAGAATATATTATAATTGGTATAGCTTACAAAGTTAGAACATATTATAACTGGTATAGCTGGAAAAATGCTGTAAGTTGCATACATTGAGGTAGACAATTACAACAGAAAACAAGACAAAAACCAAAACAAAACAACCCACTATTTATGAAAGCTTATGAATATAGAAGCATCAATCATATATGTGTATCCTATGAATTGTGCTGTATGTAGTATATAAAGGTATCAGAAAATGATGGTGCATGACAGCATAAGGGACAAAAAAGCACGTGATTGGAGCGTACTCGTTATTTATGGATTCGAGGTTGTATTGACCGATAATGTGTTTCTTAAGTGTGATTTTAAAGAGGCAAGGGAACGAGCAGTTTTGATCTTTACTTATTTCATGTATTCAATACCACCGGTCCTTGATCTAGTTGGCTCAATATGGAAATCAAGAGCTTGTTTCGTGCTATAGTCATGGATGTCTGTCTTAGTAGCAAAGATATTATTTGGGAGATCATGTGGAAGTAAATTACAATTGTGCCGATACATACTTATTATCAGACGCAGCAGAGATATTTTACAAGTTTAACTGATCATCTGTCAGACACACAAAAGATTAGAATGTGATGAAATCGCAACAAACTAAAATGACGTCTAACATGGGAAATGTATTATAATCAAACAATTTGTCTTTAGATACTCCGGCGTGAGTTTGACGAAGGCAGGTACCTAAAGTGGATACAAATGACAAGTTAGCAGTCGACTAGCCGCTCTATTTAGAATAACAAAATTACTAGACTACAGCTGCACGCTTTCAATTTTATCACATTGTATAGAAAGGGACAACACAAACTAGGCGACATGGGGCAACAAGTATAAACTATCGCCACAACATACGGATAAAGTGGGAACAAGATGGGAGATATGGTTTTGAAATGCATATTATATCACATTTATTTAACAATTACCGTATATGTGACTGCCCGTATGAGCCGTAAATGCCAGAAACTTCATTTTCTGCTAGAGGTGAAAATACATGTCAATGTTGTAATTTGCCGAACTTGATTTTTTGACAGATTCAAAATCATTGTGCTTACTACAAAATGTCAGCAAAGTTTCATTTCAAGACAATGAAAGGAAATGTGAGATAGATTCGGATATTTTCAAGACGATCAACAGAAAATATAGGGCTTACTGATCTTTGAACGCGTTAATCTCACTTATACATTTTACTACCTGACAACCTTTGACGGAACATAACTTGACTTCTGGAAATCGTGTGAAAATGACAAGAGATGGTGTAACTCCATGATTTAAAAAATGTACTTGTTATTCATATGCTTTTTTTTAGAAAATGTTGATTTTTGGCTCTATTTCCGTACAAATATCGATTTTTCACATTTTGGTAATTATGACATTATAGTGAATTTTACCCAATTCTCACTACAGTAGCTGTTTTTTCTTAAAATAATTAAGGACGATTTTCATCTCATTTCGCTGGAGTCCCCCACCCCCTCACCCATATTATTGAGGAAAAACATAGGCGTCATTTGCAATTTTGTTTGATTCGTCATTTCCGACTACTCTTATATATCTCTGATCACAATTGACTGCAAACACATTTTACAATACTGTAATGTTGAATACATTCCTTTTAAGCGTGTCTACATATTATCTAAGTGCATCCATCTTTATGTCTCTTATTTCCTTTCGCTTGAGAGAAAAACATCGGTTGTCATGACAACAGTTCACTTCGACGAAAATACGACTGTTGAATTCATTTGTTATTGTTTAAGTATTATTCTGCTGAAATTATATTATGTCTGTCTTACACAGCCTGTGGTGTCACATAGTAGTGCACTGTAAAAAAAGTCCTGAAAAATCACATAGTTAGCAAGGAAAAAAAGTTTTTGTGATTTCCGGATTTTGTCATGTCATAATCATAGAAAAAAACGTCATTGAATAGATGAGGATTTGAGGCTGTATTGACCGATAATGTGTTCTTTAAGTGTGCTTTTAAAATAGGCAAGGGAACGAGCAGTTTTGATTGTCTTATTTCATGTATTCTATACCATAATAGTATTAGTCGCAAGCATTGTTCTAATTGGCTCAATATCGAAATCAAGGGCTTGTCTCGTGCTATAGTAATGGAAGTCGGCCTTAGTGGCAAAGATATTATTTGGGAGATCATGTGGAAGTAAATTAAAATTGTGCCGATACATACTTATTATCAGACGCAGCAGAGATATTTTACAAGTTTCACTGATCAGCTGCCAGATACAAAAGTTTAGAACGTGGAAAAATCGCAACGAACTAAAATGACGTCTGACATGGCAAATGTATTATAATCAAACAATTCTGATAGTTTGTCATTAGATACTCCGGCGTGAGTTCGACGAAGGTAGGTACCTAAAGTGGATACAAATAACAGGTTAACAGTCAACTAGCCGCTCTATTTAGAAGAACAAAATTACTAGACTACAGCTGCACGCTTTCAACTTTATCACATTGTATAGAAAGGGACAATACAAGGAAAAATGGGGCCACACGTATAAACTATTGCCACAACATACGGATAAAGTGGGAAACAAGATGGGAGACGGGGTATCGAAATGTATATTATATCATTGTATTAACAACATAATGTATTTAACAATTACCGTTGTATGTGACTGTCAAGCCCGTATGAGCCGTAAATGTCAGAAACTTCATTTTCTGCTATAGGTGAAAATACATGTCAAGGTCGTAATTTGCCGAAATTGATTTTTTGACAGATTCACAATCCTTGTGCTTACTACAAAATGCCAGCAACGTTTCATTATAAGACAATGATAGGAAATGTGAGATAAATCTGGATATTTTCAAAACAATCAACAGAAAATATAGGGCTTACTGATCTTTGAACGCGTTTATCTCATTTATACGTTTAACTCCCTGACAACATTTGACGGAACCGTAACTTGACTTCTGGAAATCGTGTGAAGTTCATTAAAGTGTAATTTTAATCCTTAAGGCATGGTCTTTGCAAATAATAAAAAACTGAGAATGACAAGAAGTGGCAAATTTCGAAAGTCGGTTGGTGTAACTCCATGATTTTAAAAATGTACGTGTCAGTTATTTATGTAGCAGATATTCATCAAATAATTGGTAGCTCGAAAAGAAGTATAGTTTTACCCTAAATGCAAAATTACATATACATTTTTAAAATATATAATTCTATAAACATCTTTTGTTTTCAAAAAGTTAAAATGATGTCAACCAAACCCATCTTATTGCAAGTTACACGGAAAGTATCAAATCCTTAAATAAAACCCGTTCGAATTTACATTTTCTGGTTAAAATTGTTACCCCAAGTTTTACATATACAAGTAGTTAGAAGAATATGTATCGATACGCTTTTCATTTCGCTGGAGCGTCCCCTCCCCCATATTATTGAGGAAAAACATAGGCGTCATTCGCAAATTTGTTTGATTCTTAATTTCCGACTACTATTATATATCTGAGATCACAATTGACTGCAAACACATTTTACAATACTGTAATGTTGAATACATTCCTTTTAAGCGTGTCTACATATTATCTAAGTGCATCCATCTTTATGTCTCTTATTTCCTTTCGCATGAGAGAAAAACATCGGTTGTCATGACAACAGTTCAATTCGACGAAAATACGACTGTTGAATGCATTTGTTATTGTTTAAGTATTATTCTGTTTCGTCTGACTTACACAAGCCTGTGTTGTCTCATATAGTGCAATATAAAAACAATCCTGAATAAACACATAATTAGCAAGGAAAAATCTTGTCTTTATGTGATTTTAGGATTTTGACAAATCATAATCCTAGAAAAAGGGTCATTACATGGAATAAAACTGGTATCTACTTTCACCATTTACAAATGTGGTTGTACAAAAATATTTTGTAATTTTTTTTGTAAAATGCATAAATATCTGCAAAATACACAAAATGTATATTGCCTATATTGCCTAGCATTGTTCTAACTTAGAACTTAAGCAAATAAGCAAAATATAATATTTTAAAAATGAGAATAGGTTTTAATGTACGAAGAAGAAACAATTGAACTGGTCGATCAAACAATATAAATGGCCTTGACAATACCACAAGAGGAGCAAAAGTAATGTATTGATGCGAGCTCAGTCGGTAATGCGTAAGGGCCAAACAATAGTCGTACCAAACATTTGGTCGTGACGTCAAAATGACGAGTGACTCCAAACAAAATAACTTCAACACCGACTTGAGACCAAATAAAATTTCGCGCTAGATTGCATATGCTATTGAATTGCCATATACATTGGACCAAATGTTTGCTACCCGTTCATACTTTAAATTCAATGACAAATATTTGGTGACGTCACGACCAAATGTTTGGTAGCGAAACTTTTGTTTGGAGGCCGACTATGGTTTGGCCTTAAGGCTAAAAACATAGTCGGCAACGACCATAGATACGATTGAGTGACGACATTGGAAAATATTACTTTGTGTAGAGAGTTTTGCAAGACGAACATTTTAAGACCATTTTAAAAAAGGTCTTTGAAGATGTCAGATATCACCAGGGACCATTCCATGTTCACCATAACCCTACATGTAGTTTTGTAAATTGAGAGGCGTTTAAGGGTTTAATTTTATGGTTAGCTTCCAAGCATTCTCTTAGTGAAGTCGAGCATGACCAAAATTTATAATCACCTGTTTATCACTATAGTACAAATAAACATTGCATATGGGAATATCCACTCAGGCGACCCAGACGTTGTCAAATCAAATTTGACCTCAAAATCACGTTTTCTGTTGTTGCCCCTATCGTACATGAGAAAATTGATAACATTCGGAGCTCCATTTTACAATTCATTAAATTACCTATAAGTTATCAAATCTGACCAAGAGCAACATAAGTTTCCAGATATTTTCTCATAAACCGACATTTATATTAAAAAGTGGAAATTATTTTTATTCTAACTATATGAGCAACCGTGTACTTATTTGCTAAAAAAAAGTCTTAAAACAACTAATTAATACTGATCATGATTTTTCTTCTTTCTTTTTCATGCAATCATCCCCGACACCGAAAAACATTGGACACTTGATTTGCACATACCCTAGAATTATTAAACTTAGCATTTTTGGCTAGGTGAGATAGGTTTCTATCAATTCAAGGATCAAGGCCAGGATGTCAAAAGAAGTATGTGTTCATGCCTCTGACCATGGATAATAGGCATTAAATTTGCCTTGGCTTGATTGCTTAGGTAATTACCTGGGATCAGCGAGGTCAAAGATTTATTGATCTGTGCAAATCACTTTTTAAATGTTACAATCGTTAACGATTTAACGAGCTCATTATGCGAAATCTGTATTCCAGGTCTCGCAAAACGAGAAAAGAAAATGGTCGCGATATTTTATTTTTAACGTGACCTGCTAAATAGGCTGACTTTGAACCTATTTTACCTGAAAAGGGTGAGAGCAAACGCAATTTGAAAACGTTGGTCTTTGGGTATAAAAATTTGGAATTTTTCCAATCAAATGTATATAATTTTTTCTGCTGTTGATTACAAATGAGAATTATATGGTATTTTCTTTTAAATTAAGCCTTTTGAAACACACGAATTTGGACCCATACATCAATCTTGTTTTAGAAGATAAAACGCCGTCATTTGAATCGATTCTTCTAGTAAAAATATAAAATCTCAGATTGATTAAATTTGAAATATATATTTTGCCTGTAAGGCCTGTAAAGTGAAAAATAAGGAGAGGAAAAATATACGTTGATGTGATGTACGAAAGGTATCTAATATCGGCTCTTCGTACTTTCCTGCAATTTGTATTGCGACAACTGGGCATCAAAAGTTCGACTTGTACTACCTTTGGTCACGATGGGTCATGCGATGACGTCAGAAATCTCATGTCATCATGGTCAGCGTTTGTTTTGGACTGGCCTCGCTGCAACGAAACATTTTCATTTCTTGCGAAATGTAATGGATTCAACATTATGTTTTCCAGATTGAAAAGTAATCTTTTTGGTTCTTTTATATAAATTATGCGAAAAATTCTAGAATTTCATTCGTTACAGTGAATAATTGAAGAAAAACAAACACGCTTCGCAAAAGAAAAAAAAAAGAAATTTATCAACACGACTGAGGCAGGACTTGAACTCACGATCTTTAGATTTCAAAACTTGCTCTATAACCGCTACACTATTCAAGCTAACGGTGTATGTGAGGGGAATTTAAAATAATATTCTTCTGTTTATTGTGATTGATTACGCATGCGTAACTTCCAATACAATATATTTATTAATAAATGTCCCGTAGACAACAAGCAGTCGCCTGGTGCAACGGTGTTGGTTTGAAACTCCGAAGCAGAAGATCGTGAGTTCGAGTCCCGTCACTGTAGTCGTTTTGTAAATTTATATTTTTTTTTTGCCGTGGCGTGTTGATTTTTCTTTAATTATTCACTGTCACGACTGAAATTCTCGAACTTTTGACATAATTTACATAAAATTTACATACATTCAAATCGTAAGGTCTGAGTATTATACATGCCCGCTGCTTGCATCAGATGACCCGTAGTCCCTGGAAAAAATCGAGTACAAAAATAGTAACATAATTCCTTTGCGCAATCTATAAAACCACTAACGCGTACGCGCGCACCTGATATACCATTTGCGCGTACGTGCGCTCCTTAAAAAGACTTGTTCGTGTGTGTGTAACCTTTAA
>JXSR01S074130.1:10876-23406 GCA_000969725.1 Ophiothrix spiculata | reverse complement strand
TAGAGGGTTTGCACGTGACGTCATATCATACTCACAACACCATTTTCATGGGTCGGCAAACAAAAAGTCCCGTCAGATTACAATATTTTCGCAGTATCAAGACATCAGATCACAACTAATGATGACAAGAATATACAATACTTTTATTTAGTTTAATTTTTAAGTCATGATTTGAAGTCAATCACGAGTTACAGCCGATTTTGATGACTTGTTTACATCACAAACTATTGCGTGCTCCACCAAGATGGCGTCGAAACGGTCTGCGTGTATGGTGCGTATCGCGTCGTGCAAACCCTGTATAATGACGGTGATAACTGCATTAATGATACAAATGATGACAATTGTTTCACTCTCACTAAGGAAAGAGAATTTTCAGATTTCATATCTGACGGAGTGAGGGATTTACCATACCATTTGTTGCCTACGTTGAGTTGTTTTAGTTTTTTATTTATTTATTTATTTCTTATTTATCCTGGGTTTATCCCTTCAATGCACTGGTACTGTTCTTCCAGGGAGCCCAGAAAGGAGTTAGGAGTGACCTTTCGCTGGGAAAAGTGTTTTAATTTTTTATTCCTTTGTATGGATGGGCTATCATGACTTGTGTTTTGTGCACGGGTTTGACGTTCTATGACTTTATATATGGACGCATTGTGTCCGTGTGGACCAACATTGATAAACGAACAAACAACAGAATGACGGTGATGATCTTAAAGATGAATCAAAGTCGAGTTCTTAAAGATTACGTGTCACTCATCGCAAAGTTTCTTCTATATACTTTATACTACAATGTCAATGTGTATACATTGGTCAGATTATTTACCTTGGGAACTACAACAAGAAAGAAACCAGCTGCTGAGTTTCTTTTTTATTATTATGTCAGCTTTTATGTCTCAAAGAGGTATACAAAATCCCTTTGTCAGTTTTCCGTCACGATCCTGGGTAGATGTTTAGATAAGATGGTGGGTGTATGTAGTGTAAAGTTTGCAAGCTACTTGTTGCCATACTGTAGAGACTGCAGCGGGAAAATATACATTGAACGCGATGTAATGAGCAGCTTTGTGTCCAGGGATGCATCAATAGAACTATGGGTCATTCCAATCTCAAATGTCACAAACGTTACCAAAATGTTACACGTTCCTGCCCTTGAATTTGAATGAGCTTGAGTTGGCTGCTGCAAGGGCTGCTGCATACCTGGAAGATATCCAAAGCTCATTCGAATGGAAGGTCAAGAACATGAAACATTTTGGTAACGTTTGTGACATTTGAGATTGGAATGACCCCTATATTAGTTCGAGGAGGGTCGTAATTCATTTACGTAAAAGAATTAATCAACCGTAAAGGTATTCCTTTATACTGTACAGTAAATACATTTTACTCTAACTTTGAGAGTCAATGTTTGGAGCAACCTTTGAAATAGGAAAACATTTTCAAGCATTTTCATACTGAATGGGACTTCTTTATAAATGAAATTTTGAATACTCTCTGCCAAAATGTTTCTGTGGGTTCTTTCATTTGTTGAGAAAAGGATAAATGATGGGCTAGCGAGATATAATATGATCAATGTTAGATATGAAGTATTATTTATTATATTTATACAGGGTGGCCCGTCTCAGCTAACCGCTGTTCTTGTACGATGCAATGAAAAGTAAATATATTGTTTAAATGGTAATGGTTTAGAGTAAATAGGCAAAAATGGCTAAAGATTTGCAAATGTCTCGATGGTGCAGTGGATAGTGACTAAATACATTTAGACTCCAAGTAATGAACATTCACCGGACCCATAAATCTGGGTGTTTAAAATCCCTAAAGAATAATTGTGCAATGATTCCAAATGAACCAAAGTCCATCCTAGACTTACATACCTGCATGTTGGACTTTAATACCTAGGAACTTAAGACCGCTGGACTTTGATTATCTGCAAGATTTGGAGGCTTTGGACCATGTGGACCATGGACTTGTCAATTATCACACCGGTGTATTGAGACTGAGTGTCTCCCATTACCAGGAGTCCGGTGTAGCAGGAATGTAAGTCTCCCGTTCTAATTGTCTGGGTTGTACAGTAAAGTATAGGCTAACAACTCTCACGCAACATTAGTTTCACGTTTTATTTCGTTATGGTGTATGGAAGGCGGAATACCATTTCAGGGGGCCTAAGATTCCTTTCACACCGGGTCTAATTGAACTACATTGAATAAGTCGCAATAATTTTTTTATTGATCGCACATGTACAAGTACGTTCTACACGATTGAATAGCAGCCAGGACAATCAGTCATACGGACGCTGTATTTCATTACACTGGGTCTATAATTTATACGGGGTATTTCACTGAAAATAAACGTTATTTTATCGACAAATACAGATTTGTCGATTTCATTGAAAGGACGCAATAGTTAAAACATTTCCAGATTTAATCCAATCCAATAGAGTGCCTAAATGGATGTTGTTGTGTGGGTGGAGCTTATTGGATAAGGAAGTTCAAGACATGTCTGCCCTGGTGATGTAAAGATTGTGTATTACTTTTAAATTACTTGTCATTTTAATGTAAACATTTACCTAGGGAATGCTCTAGCTTTTAGTCAGGTTTTTCGTGTGAGTAAACCTTCAAATGCACAACACAAATTATGTCGACTACAAATAAGTATGAACGTCGCCTTTTAATGCTATTTATTGCTTGCCAGCTCTTATATTGCCGTCACAAATTCACTGAAAGTTAACCACCCAAAATGTTGCTTGCCAATTGTTCTCAATCATCCTATCTGGCTTAATCTGTTTAACATTTCAATTATGTATGAAATAAAGATTGAAATGCAGAAAGTTTGCAAATGTTCTTATTACCGCCAAAAAATCATGAAGGGTTAACTATCGTCATCCTAAGGGTGGTAGTGGTGGTGGTTACCACCCTTCCTCCTCTAACGAACTATCACCGATTGCATAAAAATTGATCCTGAGCATTTCGGTAGTTTCTTTTGCATCATTTGCGTTCATTTTAATGACAAAAATCCGGGGGTACCCCCTAACATGGGGTAGGGTAAACCGTCAAAATCCGTGGATAGTGGGTGGGTGCGGGGGGGGGGGGGTTCTTAAAAAATTGTATGGGGATGCTCAAAGTAGACTTCAGAATTTTGACCAACTCTATACCTCAAAAAGCGTGAATTTGTAACCCATCTCTATACCATTTTTCTAGAAAAAGCACAAAATTTTGGGAAAATTTGGTGTTTTTTCGGCAAAATTTTCCTAAATACACCCAATTTTGCAATTGGGCGCATTGGGTCTGTGACGTAAACTCACCAATCAATATACCAAAAATTACGAAAATGTACCCCAAAACCTTTGAGCACCCCCGTATACCATTTGTCAGTTTGTTCCCCCCCCCCGGTGGGTGGTAACAAACTCACCCCCTCATAAGAAATCTCAATCACATTCGTAAGTTTCTTGATACTGACACTTGTCATAAGATCGTTCGCGCACTCATCTTATCCAAACTCGACTATTGTAATTCTCTATATCTATTATTTGGCATTGTCAAAAAACACATCAATCGTCTCCAGGTTCTTCAAAATAAATGTGTTCGGCTTATCCTGAAACAGCCGAGTTGCTCCCATCAGAATCACACTGTGCTTCATTAATTTAAGGGCTTGAATTGACAACTAATATACTGAAAATTAAGTTACACTCTAAAAATTTGAATCAAAGCATTGAACTAATTAAAGAAACAGAAGTTACGTAATTGTAATGATCCACATTGTGGTGATACTATCAATGGTAATAAGAAGAACTACTTTTTATTTGTAACTTGTTGGAATCTTGGGTAGGGCCGCTTTTAACATGTGTTTAATTTTATCTGATTGACCTTGACCTCTGAAATGCATTTTATCAGGTTTCACACGCGGGTTGCTTTACCACCCTGAGGCAAATGGACTTATGCAACTATGTGGATGAGGCTGTAATGTAAATACAAAAGAAAACGGACAATAGGTATAGAAGTACATTTTACATTCTCTGCTATATCTCGATAACTGTGAAGAATTTAGAGATTAAATTTTAACATTTACAATAGGAAAAATGTGGGCTTTCATTTGACATCAATCAATAAATATACTACTTCTGGCTTAGCCCCAGGGGATGAGAATGTTATCAGCCCCTACAACTTTAAACATAATAAATTACGATGTCAAAATGTCTAAACCAGTCCTCGAAACTACGCAAAATGGAAAAGAAAAACAGCTGTTGTACATTTTGATCATGTCAGCCTTTTATGTCTCAACGAGGTATACAAAAATCCCCTTGTCAATTTCCCGTCACGATCCTGGGTAGATGTTTAGATCAGCGCGTGGGCGGATGTAGTAGTTTGCAAGCTACTTTATTGTGGATTAAGGAATGTAGTTGTAGAATTAGCTTAACGCTATGCAATGGACGGCTTCATGTCAATGGATATCACACTATGTTGTAATGGAGGGTTTTATGTCACGTGGACATGTACAATCTGTAAATACGTATAGTAGGAAATTTTCATCAAAGTGGTAATAGATAGTACATGGTAGGATAGTAACTATTTTGGTGACAAACATATATTTCATTTTACATTCCAATGAATAGTTATTGGAATAATTTGCTACAAAAACAATAGTCCATCTTATGATAATAATCTAGATCCTGAATTTTATCTGATATGTACTAACTCATGAACAAGCCAAAAACCATAGCTGAAACCTGATTCCATTCTTAAGTCATGCTAAACCAGATTTCCTCTCATAACTCACTTTTCTATTCAGTTATTGTATAGCAGGCCAAACCAGATTCCGTACCATAAGTCACCTGATTTACCGAGTCAATTGTATCGCATATCAGACCAAACCAGATTCCATATATCATAAGTCATTTGTAAAGTGAGTTAATTGCTAACATACCAAACCAGATTCCATATCTTAAGTCACTTGATCCTATAAGTTAATAACAAGAAGATATATAAACCTGCGCCATTGTAACAATCTATCTCGCAATCAACTCCACCTACGTATTTATGTAACTCACTTGGCAAATGCAACTGACAAAGAGACGATAAGGACGTCTTCATTCCTTTGAGAGAAGTTTAATATTATTAAGTCTGCTACCTCTGCATATGTTTGTTCATAATTCGCTAAATCTACATCGATAAGCATGCATTGCAAATATAAAGCTGGCGATAAGAACATCAAGGTCCATATATTCATGAAACCCTGCTAACTCTAACAACTTATCTGTTGATAATTTGTGAGATCTACAATGGGCTTGTTACGAACAAGACAGTGTTACTGTGTTTAAAAAATATGGGCACTCGATTCCTTTTGAGGGATGCGTAACGTAAGATAATGAACGGTTTTGGTTCATCCTTCACCACTTACATGTTTTACCCTCGTCCAAGAGAAAATGGCGCTACATTAACTCTCGTCCACCTATTGGGCCAAAAAGGGCAAATTTAAGAAGATTTATTAGCCATTTTCTTTAAGATATTTTTGTTTGTTTTTTCATCCCAAGTTTCCCACCAAAAATCTTGTCAATGGGACAATCTCCCCCTTTACCTCTTCATGGCTTCAAAACTGTTTGACTATTACCATCGTATGCGCACATTATTTGCAAAGTCAAACTATCCACAAGTAGATCGTACTTGATTGTAATTACTCAACTAATATGCTAGGAGTTTAGTTTTGCTTCAATATGCCTTTATTATAAAATGCGGAATAAAACTGTTTTTAATCAAATTATTAGAGGAAGTAGATAATTGATTGTCCATTTATTCCGTAAAATATGGTTAAGATTTTGGTTAAAGGGCCAGTTATAAAGTTTAGATTTAGGGTTTAGAATAGGTTTAGAGTTATCAATAAATTAGAAATTATGAGTAAGTAGGGTTTTGGTAAAAATTAGGGTTTGGTTACTGAAGTATTTGTAAGTCATTGCAAAGTTGTTGGAAAAAACCGTGATTCTTCTCTTTGCAGAGACAACGTAAAACATTCACGTGTTTTATGTCTCAGCTGTAGCATTCTCTATCAATCAATTATATTACTAATACTTTTCACTGCAGAAACAAATCGCTTACACAGTGAAGTTTCAAAGATACTGTTTTTATGCATTAGGATATTAAGTATTCAACGACAAAATTCAGGAATAAAATCTTAGTTGCTTTAGGCGTTTATGTTTCATCTTCTCAGTAACTATATGAGCCGTTAGAAGTAAGATTTATGAGGAGAATTGCTTCAGGTGCGCATTGCAAATAAGGATCCCATTCTGCCCAAGACAGTTTTAAACAGATTGTTATTCAGATATGCGATGAATAAACTAAGCAAAACAAGTATCTTACCCCTAAAGGTGCGTCTACACTGTGACGTAGGGTAACGATGGAGGGTAACGTATTTACAACTAAAAAGTTGTATCTGAAAACGATTGATAGTAGCGATAGTGTGCGTGGCTAGCAGGTTGTGTGAGCGTTAACTGACTTTAACTAACGATGACAGGCGTTAAATTCGAAACTGCAATTCGCAGGTCTACGCCCTAAGTCGTCACAGTGTAAACGAACCTTAAAGATGACATTACAGATTTTTATTTTGCATTGTAACTTCAAAATCATTATAATTTTGGAAGCAAGACATAATTGTACAAGTTTTAACATCTCATTCACAGCAATCGCCAAAATACTCATTAGTTTTATCCAATTGAACAGATCATATCAAAGATTTTACCGTGATCATTGATCAATAAAATAATAATCAGTGGCGGATCGTGATATGGTCATAGTGGTGCTGTGCACCACTTTTGATTTCCCTCCAACAAAATTTGAACACAATTTAGCATAACTGATTATTAAATTACAATTGAAGAAAAACCTGCAAAATTATGTGAAATATTATATTTTCTTTTAATTAAGCTAGCCCATATTACTGCATGTTCTGTGTATTCACCAAGCACCATCACTCATTGGGGGATTTGTAAGTCCATGATAGTACCAACACACATGAAAATAAACTGGCAACTGAGTGGTGCTGAAGTAAAATCTGCTCCAATTTTTCCTATATTAACAGTACAAATGCTGTGTGTTATGTATCAAGTAGGTTTTCCATTGACTTCAGTGTGGGTTAGGAAGCAGCGTTCGAATTAAGGGGAAAAAAACATGGTTGTCCGACGGACAACCAAGTTGTAATTTTTGGTTGTCTGTCAGAAATTTGGTTGTCCGTCAGGCGCGGCGCCAGACTCAAAAAGGTACCCCCAAATTTATTTGACGTAGCTTTTCAAAACTGACAAGCAAAAAAACAAAAAAACAAAAAGGTCTCCCAAGCGCACAGACAACTACGAGGCACCTACTTCTAATATTTTTCAACAGCAAATTGATAAAATGTCATCTTTTTTTTACGGCGATCAGGGATTTGAAGAAAAATTCTCAAAAATTTAACAATTTTATCGAAGGTTCCAGTTTTGAAATAAACATGCTAAGAAGTATGTTTATTTGACTTTGAAAAATTATGGTTGTCCGCCGGACAACCTCAGCATAAATTTAGGTTGTCCGGCGCTAGATTTGGTTGTCCCGGGCAACCTGACAACCAGAATTTCGAACGCTGTTAGTAAGTGTTCAGTGGTGCAGGTAGGGTCTCTGCTACATTTACCTTACCTTCAACACAGGTAGATTTACTCATACATGCATGTAGTCCAGATTTCATCTAGAGACCAATTTAGAATTTGAGGATTTATATTGAGCCAGATAACGGTGGCCGCGTAATAAATTGCCTGTTTACCGGACTTGTTGACTCAGATTTGATACGTGTTCATCCGTGGTATCGCCCGTATATTTCAATACGTAAATAAAAAGAAAAGTAGTTTTTTAAAATAATCAGAATATCTTTTAAGTTTTCTGGGGTCGAAGTCCCAACCCCAACGGTTTTGAAATCTGCATATGTTTATACACTAAGTAAGGGCATAAAATTAAATTTTTGAGCGTTAGTTAAAATTCAAGTTTTTTGAAAACACTTATGCATGGATGAGTTTTATGTAACTTTAGAGGCAATTTATTCAAAATCGTCATTTGCGACTTTCCGCTTATTCTGCCAAAGCAACCCACATATATAAGTTATTGTATTCTTGTCGAGCATATTTCTAGCGTTTGTGACAAGAGTAAATGACTTATATGAATTACCGAACGAGCACGCAACATACATATTGATCTAGGAAATTAATTGGATGAAATCCCGTCTTTCATACGTGCCCAATCCCACGTTCTGAGCCAATCGTAGCTAATTATAGCATAACATACTGAGACAAATCAGTTCCTGACGAAGGAGATTTATCTTAGATAAAACATAATGCCTTTCCAGAACCTTATTGTAAACACGTTAATCCCGGGCCGCTCCAAAAATAAAAATGGTACTCATGCTCTTCAGAACACCTCAATTGGACCCTAAAGGGTGTAATTATTGATAGCAAATAGAACCCTTAAATGGCGTAAGGTTAGTGAAGATGTTTGAAATTGCACCTCAAATGGCGTAAGTTTGTAATGAAAATTTGCTAACAATTGAATGTTTTCATTCATTTACATGAAGTCGATATTTATTGTCTCTTGTTTTAAGAACTTTTTATGCAAAACGTGTACAGACAATACTGAGCTGAGCAACTCTTAAGTAAAAAGTGGCTGAATGTAGAACCCAAAACGCCATAAATTATGCTGAAAACTACCCATTTTTCCAAAAAACGTAGACGCCACCTGCGATACAAAATCAGACCCTTTTACGCCATTTAATGATAAGCATGAGTACCAATTGCTATCTTGAGCGGTCCCCGGACGTTAATACGGTCCGTTGAGTCTCTTTCATTTAATGACAAATAGAAGTTGTATATTTTGAGGGCATTAAAATCTTGTGCTTTTATCTGCTCTAAAATGCAACGAAATGAGAAAACAAGCCAACAGTTGACCTGGATATGCAGGCACTAAATCAACCCAACACTGTTGATATAAATTATTTCACACTACAAAGACTTCTTAGTAGAGTCAAATTTAATGAAAGAGAAACACAGACGTGTAACGCATTCCATGTTCTTGTGTCGATTTCAATAACGTGAAAAATCTCATTTTTGAATTAGAGTCTGTAGATATATGGTATGTAGCATCTGAATTTGGACTAAAAGTAACATTAACCAATGAGCCCAACAAATACAATGTTGCTATATCTGTCCTACAAACTTAAAGACATTTTAAACACTGGGCAAATATATTGTATTATTTTATCATCAATCTTTAGCATAGTTAGAATTACATAAATGAAACCACAAACAGTCTCATACATGTTTAAACCACGAGTAGGTATATTAAACTTCATTTATGATGTGGTTTCCAATTTCCCAAGATAATATTTTGAATCTGTTTTGCATAAAAGGGGGCATGATAAATGACATAGTTGACCTGGTTTCGGATATCCTGCTTTCCTCTATACTAGTACGGGTGTATTAGGAAACCTTAGCAATGTTACTATATCACTGCTATTTCTATATATAAGATGACTCATCCCGAAAAGGGGGACTTTGCGACAGAACACTTTTCGAGAAAGTGATGAAAATAGGCAGTAAAAAGAAAATAAGAAGAATTTTCAGTATATTTTCTGTTGTAAAATTATTTGATCGCCTTGATCAATTTCAACAAGTAAGGTGTCATTTTAAAGCTTAAAAATGCTGTAACAGATGAAATGATAAAATCAAAATTGAAATCATCTTCAAAGTCCCCCATTTCGGGGTGAGCCGTCACATATTTTTGGCTATATCACCCTGCAAGTCACAGTGTGACTTAAGCAAAGGTGTAACCCGTCCCCTAAGTTGGACTTCTTCCATAATGATATAAATGTAGAAAATAAGCCATCTAGAAAAGTCTTGCTATCAAAATATTGCCAATAAACTATGTTTATGCTAGACTAGGTCAATTGCACTCTCGTCATCAGTGTCGTCAGTTACGACTGATAAGGCTCGACAAATATTCGTTTACATATTTCAATCCGTTTTGAGCTGAATTAATTTAAAATATGGATTTACGCCGACATATTTTAATGTTTGAAAAAAGTTATTCAGTTGAATTAATACATGTAGATGCACAAAAAAGAATACAATCGACTTAATCATTACATTCACTCTTTAGTACCATAATTATTGACAATATGATAAAATAACCCAAGGGAAGAGTGTATTCTGACATGCGCAATAGTGGTCGTTATTATTTGGCACCATATGTATATATTATATCACTCAATATACGTGCGTGTCATGCTCAGACTCGTCTTCCGCAAACGATATTATGTAAACGAATAAATACATAGAAAAGACTTGTAAAACTAAGATATGAGAAGAAATTATGAGAAATAAGAAATTGAAGAATATAATTAATAGTGAATGAAATGAAAACCAAGCTAACTACACACGAATCGAACTAGTCTGACATGTCTGAGTTAGTCAAAGTCGGTTTATACTTCATGAAATGGCATATGTGACCAAATGAGGGACACAGAAGTTTGATAAAAGAATACTACATGTATTTGTCTTGTTTGTCACTGGGCATGCATATGAACTTATTTTTAAGTCTAAAGAGACTTTTTAAATTGACGTAACGTTTTTGAGATTTGATTGATAAGTCCGTCAAAAAGACTCAAATATATCCTGTAGATTAGATTGAAATTAAACCAACAATTGGCTTAGAAAGCATTTGACACGGGAGACTTACGTTTTAATCTAAAAACTTTATTTTTCCAAAAACGTTTTGTCATTCCTCCTTAGATTGAAAAATAAATATCTAGAATTTAGAAAAAAAGGGGTATGAAAAAAATGTCCAACATCTACCTGAAATTTAGTCGTTGTAATCAAAAGTCATCAGGTACAAAATGGAGTACATGTAGAAATGTGAAAAATGTACATGTAGGCCTATCTATTTCTTATAATCACTTAGTGCTTATAAGTTAAGTAAGTCATGTTTTTGTTTGATGGCACATGTGATGTTACTTCAAAATCAAATTTCAGCTCGGTTGGAATAATTCTTATAATGCCTTGAAACCTGTACTATCAAAATCATCTATATAACAAAATAACAACTAGTATATTCCCATGGGTGGCCAGTATCGAACGATCAGTGGTCATCGCCTTGGAAAAAGAGACATCGCCGATGGCTAGGTCTAACTGAAAGAAAAACAAACTAGTCAATGGAAAAGTGTAAATCCACCAGGGAAACATTCCAACATTCCTACAGCATTGATATAATGAAATTCTGGGACGTTGTTTATCAGTTCGTCTGATAGTACAATTATTATAGTCTAGACGTGTTTCATATCATTGATTATTGTTTCTAGGAATGCATCTGACTAATTAAACTGTAAACAATGACTTTATATATTGCGGATGATCAGACTTATAATTTAATGAAAACGGTAAGGGTGAGTAACTAATAGAATTATTTCATCGCTTTTAAACGTTGAGTGTTTTTATATATTATCTAATATATTTATACTCTAGACTTTGAATCAGAGCATTGAATAAATGTGCTCGTTCAACCCTTTATTAGGGGTTCATTTATATATGTTCGTGTGTAAACGCTTGATTTGGCCCTCGAGCCGGTGGCGTGCAGAATCACATACCCTTTTGATGTACAAAATGTCAAAATACGGGCAGAAATCTGACAAGAAACATCCTTTTCCCCTCGCAAATCGCCGGCAGAAATTTGATGGATTTACTAATCAGTTATCGATCTATCATCTATCAGTCGCCGAGTATCGTATGTGCTGATTGGCTGATATCAATCATGTGATAAAACATATGATCGCGATCGGCCTATTACAACACGGATTGCATATTAGAGTAACTTTAAGCCAACTCTCGTATCGAAAGATACGAGAGTCAACTCTCGTATCAAAAGCCAACTCTCGTATCAAAAGCCAACTCTCGTATCAAAGCCAACTCTCGTATCAAAAGATACGAGAGTTGGCTATACGGCTGTATTATTGATTATTTACCATGAGTGAACGTTGTTTATACATGGCTAGGAGACCAATCACAACGTCGAATATATAATAGGTATGTGTAAACAGCAGTATAATGCAGCAAACTTCATCTTGCGCTACAGGTGAAAATGCATGTCAAGGTTGTAATTTGGCGAAATTTATTTTGACAGATTCGCAATCCTTATTCTTCCTTCAAAATACCTGCAAACTGCAAGGATTTATTTTAAGAAAATGATCAGAAATATGAAATGTGTCTGTATACTCTGAAGACAATCAACAGTTAAATCCTTATAACATGGTCTTTACAAAATTTATAAGAACGAAAATGACAAGAGGATGAATTTACGGCTGGTTTGAGATGAATTGTCACAAAGTTAGAAAAAAACAGAGGCAACATGATGATTGTGATAATGACGACGGCCTTGATGATGATGATGATGATGATGATGATAATGAAGACAGTGGCTCGGACGCTGTACTTTTAAATGCAACCATAACGGGCAGTAAGGCTGAAAACGTGTATAGAAAGTGATTAGGGTTAG
>JXSR01S074129.1:37204-54290 GCA_000969725.1 Ophiothrix spiculata | reverse complement strand
CATTTTACATAACTCAGACTCGGTCTCAGCTAGCCAACGACAATGGCAACAAGTGTATAGAGATCATGATCTCTAACAGGATCTGTCCAATTATTAAGATTTACTGATGATATTAAACATCAGGTTCACCAATTCTCAAGTTACATGTACAATTAAGTATTGACTCTAGAGAAAAGATGCATTACGAAACATTTCAAGTGAGCCACGGTCTTAAGTATTACATTTTGATTATCACTAAATGAAGGGAATTGTGAGGTTTTTCAATTTTTCAAATTTAATAAGCCACCCATCCAAATACAGATTTTCAAGAAAAAGGTACCCATCCATATACCAAATCTTCCAAATTTTGAGTTACACTTGATCAAAAACCACATTTTTTTTCTGCCCAAATTTATACTATTCTTGTCATTTGATTGGGAATATCATTTTACATAACTCAGACTCGGTCTCAGCTAGCCAACGACAATGGCAACAAGTGTATAGAGATCATGATCTCTAACAGGATCTGTCCAATTATTAAGATTTACTGATGATATTAAACATCAGGTTCACCAATTCTCAAGTTACATGTACAATTAAGTATTGACTCTAGAGAAAAGATGCATTACGAAACATTTCAAGTGAGCCACGGTCTTAAGTATTACATTTTGATTATCACTAAATGAAGGGAATTGTGAGGTTTTTCAATTTTTCAAATTTAATAAGCCACCCATCCAAATACAGATTTTCAAGAAAAAGGTACCCATCCATATACCAAATCTTCCAAATTTTGAGTCACACTTGATCAAAAACCACATTTTTTTTTCTGCCAAAATTTATACTATATTGGCAAAATTCTCAAGGTTTTGAGAAGAATTGTCAAAAAAAAAGGTGCAAATTTTAGAAAATTTTGAAAAGAGAACCTATCAAAATACCACATTTTGCGAAGAAAAAGGACCGATTGAAATACCAGAGAGCCTGGTTTTGCTACCTGAATTTGCGGCAGGTCCCATAACCCCTTTTGTACTAAGTACCCCCCCCCCCTTCCAGGGCGCTTGCCATAAGAAACCAATGAATGAGTCGCACATACGACATGCGCTATGTTTGCTGAGATCAGCTACACACAAGCCTTTTTCAGTGTGACTAGGCCCACCTATTTAGTGTTGATCAAAGTATAAATTATTAAATTTATAGCACTTTCAGCCTGAAGCAGTTGATGTAAATATGTACCTGCACAGAAGCTGCTAGATTGACAGAACTGCCTCGTTGACTGTTAGGCAATGATAGAAAGCTGGCTTTGGACCTGTAACTCTCACTGTATGTAGTACTATCACCACTCTCACTTTCAGTGTCCGATTCTGAAAAAGCAAAATTGTTTCATTTTTCAATTCTGTAACAAGCAAAATAATAAATAAAGTTTAAAATACTTTTGCACATCTACAAATCTCTCAATGATCTGTCTCCGATCTATTTAAAGGATTGCATTGCCATCTATGTTCCACCAAGCGAAGGTCTTCGTTCGGCAATGGATACCACACGACTTAACGTAAAGTAACAAACGAGCCAGGGACAGGTCATTTGGTGTCTATGGACCAACCCTCTGGAATCAGATTCCTTCAGCAATAAGATCTGCTTCTTCAGTTGCAAGTTTTAAAAAGGGCTTGAAGACTTATATGTTCTAATCATGCATTTTGTTTCTGGTGTATTTTTATTTATATTTTTCTGTATCTATATATAATTGTTTGTTATGCGCAATGATCATCTCTGTTGGAATTGCGCATTATAAGCGCCGGTATTATTATCATTATTAATAATCAATGTATTCAACAGTAATAAAAGTTTATAACAAATCCAAATAAGTGAATATAGAAAAACTACACTGACCTAGGTCCATGCTTCCCTACTGAGGCCAAAGAGAGTATGTGCTGCTTTCCTATATTCAATTTACTGCTTAATAATAATAATAATAATTAAGCGTTCTTATTACGTGCAAAAATCATCCAAAAGGATCTCGAAGCGCATGAAAACAGGAACAATGAATAAGGACAAACACAACGAAAAATTAAGAAATGGGAAATGCCTGACGGAAGAGATGGGTTTTTAACTCAGATTTAAATTGACTGAGAGAGGATATATTACGGATGTTGTTTGGGAGTGAATTCCAAACAGTGGGGCACTGAAACCTAAATGAACGCTCACCGGCAGATTTGAGATCCGAGTTTGGTATCTTGAGAATCCTTTGAGAGCCGGAATGTAAAGTGCGGGATGGTTTATAGGTGTGTAAAACAGATAAAATGTAGGGTGGAAGGGTGCCTACGAAGTGACGGAAAGCAAGGACACATAATTTGAACTTAATGCGAAAATCAATAGGCAGCCAATGAAGTTCTTTATGGACATACTTATCCTTTCAGGAGTCTTGTGTATAGACCTTTTCAAAATCCATTCGGAAATCTCCGGAACATTGATCACATGGCCATTTTTTCAACCAATCACGTACAAGCTCATTAGTATGCACGATTTTGTCAACAAAAAAAGTCCGAAAAATCACTCGCATTTCAGTGCAATATAAGTGAAAAATAAATAGAACCAGACCCATACAATATTAAATACACTCATTCTGAACAACTTTTGGCCGATGGTACCATAAGCTCACCGACATAAAGAGTGAAATTTCCATTTGAAATCGGCTGATCTGCGCTGATTAAGCTTACGATTTGAAGTTGCATCAGGGCGATCAAACTGAAAGTGACTCTGTAGTGCTGACGCTAATTCCAAGTTCGAATTCGTACGCAACCAGTTAACGAGACCGCGAACTTACCATTCTGGTTATTGTGTTGAAGAGTCACTTTTTCTTTCGGCAATTGCCGGAAAGTGTAAAATCAGCTTCGGAAATTCTCGGATTGTCGTGTTTTGAAAAGGTCTATTCTGCACATTAGTGAAAGGTGTTTCTATATTCTAGTAACTCTTTGTTAAACTAGATGGCATCTTATTTGAACTGAAATATTGGCGACTTTTCCTTGTATTTTTTCTGTTCTTTTTATTGTCAGAAATGCAAAAATCGTACTAATACGATTTTTTGCCGACTAAAAACGTGAAAATCGTAACAAATACGATAAAATCGTACTAGTTGGCAAGCCTGCAGCAGTGCAGAGTTAATAAAATTCCTGATGGGATTTCAAAAAATATATATTAGAGTACTAAATTATTTGGATTGTTAGAACCTTAATTTGTTAAATTACAAACAATTTTTATCAATCAATTTCAAGAGGTTCAACTATATATAGTTATAAGTGTTCCTATAGGTGAATAGAAGCCTTGTTGTCCGACGCTGATTGGAGATCTATGGTAGCAATTTGGGTCACTGATGAGTGCCTCTCCAAATTATTGAGTGGACTTATCTTTTGGTGTTCCTGGAGGTAGAAAAAAGCCTTATGGACAGCAGTTAGCTTCATATGTTCTTTAGGTGAATAGAACCATTGTTACATAATTTAGATAAAAGACAGTGATCTTGGTAAATGAGAAGGATGCCTCTCTGAACTATAACTCTATAAACCTTGAAGTATGCAACATGCAACAAGCAGCCATTTAACGCACATAAACCAATATGACCATCAGTACTGATGACCATACGAGGAAGTAAATTAGTCCATATTTTTCGAATAATAAACACATACCAAATTTTGCTGAATATTCAAATAAACTTATCTTTTATGTTTGTCCATTTCGTAGCAACAACATTAGCCAAAATAATACCAAAATCATGAATGATTAATATGCCAAAATATTAATACACAGTGACTTGGTCTTAATCAATCCTAATAAATCACTGCTAGTCTCTTACATAATACAATATCACTGATTCACAATGTTGTAGAGTACAAGAAATGTGTTATGGATCTCGTAACAGAGTCTGATTGCTTGTTGCATACTTCAAGATTTATAGAGAAAGTGGCTTACCTTTTGGACTACCTATAGGTGAGTAAAAGCCCTGCTGTGCACCACCATAGATTGGAGATCTATAATGATCTTGGTCACCAAGTAGGGGTGCTCTCTCAGAATTGCTGGACGACACAAGACGTTGAGCTGAAAAAATAGTTGACAAGACTGCATATAAATACAATATTCTTATAGAAAGCACTATTTTTTAATGTTTCTTAAAAATGAATATTATGAAATACTATTTTGGCGAGTTTTTTTTTAGGAATAATGTCATATCAACCCTCCTCTGGATGAGTCAATTGCAAATGAAAAATCTGAATTCAATTGATCTGCTTTAGATGTGTCGTCACCACCAAATGACAAGGCAATTAATACCTTGCTGCTCATGCTTGCCACCAATTTTTGTTTATAACAAAAAAAACTGAGGTTGCCCATTTTAATATCTTGCCTTCAATGCAACGTATCTGCAACAACAGACACTCTGAAACCAGCTTTAACCTTGAATATATAATATATAATGACCTGCTAACATTTTGCATTCTTGGAGTATGACTTTGATATCTAAAGATCATATCTCTGAATGGTGATGCTATAGACCATATCGATAATTGACATAATCCCGCAGTTGATGGGGTAAATCCACAAAACCGGACGGAGAATCGGAACTCAGAACGAGGCCAAGTATGATAAACACACTACTTGCTCTCGCTCTGAGTTCTGTTCCCCGTCCGATTCTGTGGATTTACCCCATCAACGGCGGGAGTAGGTCAATTATCGATATGGTCTATTGTAAAGCTTGATTTAGGGGGCATCTAAAAACCCAACCAGTGGTTGACCACTTGGAATAAAAGACGACATCAGGATCTTCCCATCATGCCTCGCTTCCAATGGGATTTTTATATCGGTTTCAATGAGAGGGTTTAGTAATGAAACATATATCTGAAATGCAAAATTGGGATGAGGTCTGCTAATGGTGCCATGTTTCAACACTAAACCCTCTCATTACAACACATACAAAAAATATCCCATTGGAAGCAAGGCATGATGGGAAAGTCCTGATATCTTCTATTACTTGGAATAGTCGGTTCTGGTTGGTTACTATTGTTCTGGATAATGGCAAATGCCCAGAACCGGTTGGGTTTTGAAGTGACCCCTTAAAGATGACCAAATCAAATATATTAGATGATATTATATCCTTTACCTGCTAACATTTTCCTTTCCCGGGGTATGACTTTGAAATCCAGAGCCCATACCTCTGCCCATGCTATGGTAAAGCTAGCTATTAAGATAAGGTAATCTAATGTAGTAGCATCAGCAGATTTAAAAGAACAACCAGTTGGTGTATGTTTACCCTGCAAAATGTGAAAAAATAACAGGCACATATTCAATAATTATTTAGATACTAATTAACTGCTTCTGAGTGTATTGATAGTATACAAATATACACTGACCATGTTGACTTGAAGATCTCTGGTTAAAACTATGGGCCTAAAGTGACTAAAACTGCTATTTTAATGAGGGGCGCAGCCTCAAAGTAAAATAGTTCACTTTTAGTCACTAAAGGACCATATTTTTAATCCAGAGATCTAGTAAAGTCCGTATATATTTGTTTTATATACCGCATTTAAGATTTTGATCTCAGCTGAAGTAATGGGCGGTCAGTAAGCCGGTTTTGAACTAATCTGACCAGGAATCAGGTAGGTTTAATTTTTAACTATTCGTTAACCTCATTCTCAAGTACAAACTTCATATAAACCAGTGATTATATTGTATATAGTACATTGCAAAAAAAATGTTCACTGGTAATTGAACCTCAGGGATTGAACTAGATTTATAAGATAACATTACACAGTAGGTCTATATTATAGTGAATGTCTATATTATAGTGAATGTCAACCTTAGATATGAGGCCAATAAAAAGAGCTTGGGATACCTCAAGACAGAGTTTTGGCCTTTATTTGCTTTTTATGTGGAATATATCCACAAAAAGCAAAATAAAGTCATTTCAGATGTTCTCTTAATTAAGATTCCAAACCAATAATTGATCTACCCAACACCACCCTATGGCTCGTGGGTGCTGATATTACATGATGCACCGGTTGCACTAGAGCGTCTCAAAAATGTAATGTGGGTTGATTGGCTTATGGTTGTTCTAAATTTTTACTTTTGATGTCTGTCGACATATGTTGATGCAAAATTCTCAGTTTTCTCCAATATAAGCTCATATTTGATCATTTTCCCTCTAAATTGAGAGATGCAAAAATGGTCTAGTAAGTCATCAAGAACATGAGCTGCCGTTATATGTAGGATAGTGTAGGGGAAAATTGAGCAGCTCAACCTCACTTAAAATGCTCCTTAAATGACATTGTTTATTAGAAAATCAATGATTTTATTGCATTGGTAATCCGTAAATGTGAGATTTTGGGCTAAATAAGGAATATCAATTTGTGCTGTGGAACCTACAGTTGCTAGAGAAACATTTACTTTTAAGGAAGCACCATTATAGTTTGTGGTAAAGTGACATTTCAGAATCTACTTACATCAAATGAAAACAGAAAGACTTTGGAAAGCAGAAGTGCATTGGTTATTGCTGTGGTAATCTGTGAATAACAATATGAAAACAGTTATGATAAATTATTCTTATCATTATTTCTGCTGGTTTTATTTGCAGTTTCTGTTCTTCGGTTGGTAAAATTTTCAAGTGTAGTCTTGAACTTCCTTAACATAATTTACACTTCAATTTGAATTTAATTATACAAAAGGCAAACATTAAATCAGAAAAAATTGTGAAAGTTGATTGATTTTGAGATGTGCCATCAAAGTAATCAAATTTTATTTTAAAACATTAAAAAAGGCCAGGTTTTGTCATGTTTCTTGAAAACTAACATGGTGACCCTATTTTTTTATTTCAAGAGCGCAAAAAGTGCTTTAACATATGTAAAAATTAAAAAAATCAATGGAGCATTTACTATTTTACAAGCACATAATGATCAACTTTTTGGAGCATTCCCTATACTTTGTATGGTAAAGGGGTGATTTTTTGGAAAAATATGTACTTTTATGAAGTGCCTGTATCTCAAAAAAGAATACGGTGACCTATTATTTTTTATTTTAGATTTGTTATTCGCACGAATAAATCTGCAAAAATACTTAATTTTAATGGAGAATTTGCATCTCTGAGAAAACCCCTTAACAGCACATGCATTGCTTCTTTTTACCCTAGAGAAATAAAATGCTCATAACCTAAAATTAACTAAGATGATTTTTCAACTCACCGCTACCATGGCCCAATGTCTACTCTTGAAGGCAGCATAGGCTATTAACAAAAGACACATCCGAACAAATGATAATGCCACAACATCAAACATGGACGTTTCAAAGTTATATTTCTCCACTTGACAGATAAAACCATTCTTAATTCCTAGACCGATGACCTGAAACAGGGAAATAGAAAACACACATTTTTCAGAAAGTTAAGACAATTAATCTGATTCAAATTTCTACAAAAATTATCTCAGTTTATAGGGAAAACTCAAAAGGCCCGTATTCCAGAAAGATGTTTAGCTAAACCTTTGTTTTACTGAGCATCAACTGTCCAGGAATGATATGCAACATTGCAGCTTTCAAGCAGAACAGTTCAATGAGTCGTGCTGTTGACGAGAAATAAAACCCTGATCTAGCTAAACACCTTTCTGGAATACGGGCCATAATGTCTATACATATCTGAATTCACATTCGGATAAAGGAATCAATTTTAAGAACAACTTGTGAAAATCAGAAATGTTTAAGCATTTTCATGTTTAATGGGATCTATTCTACAAATTTAGCTATGTAATTTGAAACTCTTATCTGCTAACAGTTTCTCTGAAAACTAAACCTGTTTAGAAAATCAAATTCACAATTTCATAGCCAAAGTAGTAGAATAGGTCCTATGACGTATTCAATTTTAACATGTCTTTATAGGTTGCTTTTAAAATGTATTCAAAATTTATTTCATTCATCTTTCAAATAGTCATGATTTCCTGTTACCAGCAGCAGGAAGGACGCCACTAATGTCGCGAACAGGAAATGAGACGTCAGACACAACTCAGGCACCACTTGCTGAGGATGGAGCTAAGGGTTTCTCTGAAAATTTCGACCAAAATTGTGAGTGCTGATGAATAAATTTAAATGAATAATTTTAAATTATATTTCCATGATTTCATATAGTAATAGGAGCAGCAGTAGTACGTAGCAAGAGAAGATATCATGTGAATCCCATCATTCATTGCTTCCTGGGCTTTATGGGAAATTTTGTACAGGAAGTCATGGGAGAAGTTAGTGATGAAACATGTCCAAAATGCACGATTACAATAATTAACTCTGATTTATGGGCATTTCATCAATAACTAATCACATGATATTCCAAACAAACAATCCCATTGGAAGCAATGCATGATGGGATATACATGATATCTTCTCTCGTAAGTAACAGTCAAGTTAGCTCAAACAGTAAGGTGATCACTTGCGGTGCAGAAGGTGCCCAAGTTAAAACCCTGCTGGTGCCAAAAAGTTGAGTGTGCTTGAAATTCCCTTGGACAAGGAACCAACTGCTAATTGTCTTGTGGAAATCCGTATAAAACTCAGGGAGCTGATCCAGGCAGCAACAGTGCATATGTGGGCTGATCAAAGTTCAGCGCCTGAGTTTCATGCGAGTTTCTTCGAGACAATTAGCAGTTAGTTGCCACAGAATCTGAAATGATGCTTGATATGGAATGGAGCTTTCTTGGACCACAATGGTCAGTGAACACCTGTCAAGTGTGCTGAGACCACACAAAATTTAAATTAGGGAGGCATACCACACTTTAAATTCCTTGCATTTGTTCTATTTTTTATTTAGGATTTCTTTACAAATACATGAATCCCAAGAGTCATACAGTAAAGAAATTATGAGTTTTCTTGAACTGATCTTTGCAAACCAGATCATGGGACACTTGGGAAATATTTAGCATTCTCCCTGCTCCGTTGAATCAGTGTTGAATAAATGAAGCACAAGTGTTCGCCAATATCATTTTAAGGGTTGGAGAAGTTTTGTATACAACCACTCATTATGTTTTGCACACATAGACCAGTTTTATAATTGTTCTGGTATGGCCAAATAAACAAAAACCTGTTTGTCCCAAAGCTCATGAGTGGCTTGAAAGTTAATACGGAATGCGATTTTTTATTTTTTAACATTTTTATTCCTAACTTGTGTTTTTATGGGATATCAACAGTGAATTTATATAAGTTCTGACCGCATTTGTTGACATTTCTCAAAGACCAAGCATATATTTATGTAGCACTGATTTCAGGGCCTTGTCCAACACCCAGCTACGCTGGTCCCCTGCCTCTTATGTCTTCAACAACTCCACACTGACATAAGACGCAGGTATCCGCTAATGAATCTAAGCACTTGATTGGCCCGTGCCCTGAAGGCATTTGTTTTCCGCGTCAAACACACTTTATGCGTGACGCCTTGGTGATTGCGCGAATGCTTGTAACGCGTTGTTAAACGCGGGGCGCCATGCAGAGGTCGCGCATGTAAACAACGCCATTTTGTCAACCTCTTCCCCAAAGCCTTCCAATCACGAACGTTTGCCGTGTAGTTTGATAGGGCGAGTGAGCTGTCAAGTTGTGTAATTCTACTGGTCAAAATTCTGACTAATTTTGATCAGCCAATACCTGCGGTGATGGGCAGTCTGAACCATATAGTGAAGCGCCCACATCGAGGGTACCAGCGTAACACCCAGCGTGCTTCGAGCGCTGCCTGGGCTCGTTGCTGGGTCCGTGGGAGGGGAGATCAGGGGAATGGTACTAGTTCTAATATTTATGGTTACAAACAAAGTATAGAAGTATTCATTCCAATCGTGTGCATGAATCTGTTTTTGAGAGGAAAATTATGGTTTTCCAAAACAAAATCTCGAAAAAAACTCTAACATGAAAAAAATCTTGAAATAAAAAAATTCCAGCATAACTTTTTTTTTTCAAAAGCATCCGATTTTACAAACGCGCACGACAACTTTGAGACAAACTTTTTTTTTTTCTTTGGCCTAATGAGTAATACTATTCCAATAAGTTTTGTGCAAGATTTAAGTGCGGTGAATATTTGCTTTGACAATTATCATGAGTTTGCAATGACTTATTTTCAGCTATGGTGCATTTGCCTTGGACAGATAGTTGCAATCATTTGCGTCAGTAACAGAGACTGAAATGCGAATATAACTTGATCTTTTCTAAATAATTTTCACTGTCCTCATCTTTATATGCTCTGATGTATGTCTTGTTGAACAATTTTCTATACATATAGATGAGTGGTGTAAATTGTAGTCATGTCCTGGAGACTGGTCTTAATCAGTCTCTGCTACAGACCTACTTTTGTACTGCCCCATCCAAAGCAAATACACTAAGCTATTATGGAGCTACTCAATTAATTCATGCAGCATTTTTATATCAATTAGTCTTACTGTATCACTCCCTTTGACATTGCTTGTGGACTGTATATTTCCAGTAATATTCTGATGAGAGTAGTTTTTCTATTGCAATAAAACACCAAGCAAATACCAAATGTGGTATTAATGTTGAGAAAAAATTATATTTGGACTTTTGATAAAATCATGGCAGAGTGCTGAAATTAAAAAAAGTCACACTTTTGAGTTGAAATGTAACTTTATTTGTATGTGTGCAGAGCTAAGGTACTCCCCTTGCACAAACCAAGTGTGTTTTATCTTCCCAGTCCAGGTCAGGTACTTCTTACATATCACCTGGCTGGGAATTATGGTGCAAGAAGCACCATTGTAGTGGTGGCCAAACTGGGGCTTGAACCTGCAACCTCTCAACCCAGGCCTCACAATTACAAGTAAAATGATCAATCAGCTAATCATGTAGCAGTCAAGTTAGCTCAATCGGTAAGGTGATTGCTTGTGGTGCGGAAGGTCCCAATGTCGAACTCCGCTGGTGCCAAAAGTTGAGTGTGCTTGAAATTCCCTTGGACAAGGAACTAACTGCTAATTGTTTCGTGGAAACCTGTACGATACTCAGGGAGCTGATCCGGGCAGCGATGGTGCGTATGTGGGCTGATCAAGGTTCAGCGCCCCTAGAGATTGCCGCAGAACCTGAAATGATGCTTGGTGTGGAATAGAGCTTACTTGGGCCACAGTGGTCAGCGAACACCTGTAAAGTGTGCCGAAGCCAAGTGGAATTACAAATCTGGGAGGCATAGCGCAATATAAATCCCCAGTATCTATGTAAGTTTACGCAAGGTATAATATCTACAATAATTGTCATATGCTATTTTTAAATACCTTGTCACAAGATTTCAAAATCCTTAACACTGGTCTCCAATATATAAAGGCTTTTAAAATGGTTCTTTAGATGACAAACGTTACCTGAAGAGCCATTCAAGAGCCATGACTGGAGACTGGACACACAACACAGCAAGTAATGCAAATTTATGAAATGTGTCAGCTAATGCACCTATGACCCAGGGGAACTCAACTTTGAGGTACCCGCCATGTGCCACCAAAAAGACCCTGCTTTTTGTGGCTCAGTCTCACTGAAATCCATATTTTTACCAACTGTAAGTCACTCTGCCCCCCCCCCCTCCTTTGCCCTATGTCGGCTACGCCACTACCAGTGACAGCACTGCCGGTCAGACTATGTCTCCTTGTTTCCTTGGGCAAGAAATTTTACTCTAATTGCTCCGTAGTTGGGAAGTCACGTAAAGCTGTTGGTCCCCTGTGCAAATGTTCCTTCTTGAGGGTTGGGGTGCTGTATACAGTGTATGGTGAGTCTATTCACATAAATTCCTATACAAACAAACCAATTGGAAGCAATGCATGATGGGATACACACAATTTAATGATGAAATGAAAGTAAGCATACACAAAAGTAAAAAAATACTTGATATTTCGAACTTCGAAGAAAACTTACATTGATATAAATAACCCAGAGTAGAAGCATAACCAAGAAATCAAAAACAGTCAGCAAGCAGAACATCCGCCTAACCGATGAGAATCGTAATTCCCTGTCGCTGGCCCCTTGTGCTGCCCTCCTCTCGCTCTGAGATTGGTATCCGCTGGATGGATCATGGCTCACGTTGTACGACTCGGAACGACTTGCATACAGAATATTGGCTGCGTGACGCGCAGACTGCTGGCGGCCTGCAACATCCGTCATGTCACGATCGTCCTGTGAAACAAAAACAGAAATTGTGTTATTCATTTAAAACTTTAAGGTTTCTGGTTTGAAAAAGGTATTAGTTGTGTATCGCCTTGGGTTCAAAGTCTCCTTTGAATGTGATAATCAATGGTACTACAGCCTGTTGCACAAAGCCGGCAAAGTGCACAATATGATGAATATGTTTTTAGGAATTAATGTATTTTTAGATAACCTGTAAAAATAAGCATCCTGGACAAACAACAGCAAACTTGGATCATGTGATACAGCACATGACTACAGGCCTGCATGACAATGATGCTGACTACAGTAAGGCCAAGAAAACAAAATTGATGTGTTGCCCTCAAGTGGAATTTCTGAAAAAATGAGTCGGCCGGTCAGAATTTTTTTTTTCCTAAACAATTATTTTTAAAAAAGCACCCAAATTATGAAATTTGGGTGCATTTTCCACTATTTTCAAAATATTTTCTCAAAAAACACCCAATCTGAGCAAAATTGGGTGCTTTCCTGACCAAAATTGGGTGCTTTCCCACCTTTTTTTTTTTTTTTTTTTTTCTGAATAGGGTCGGTCGCTGAGGGCAACACAACAATTTTTGGGGGGCCTAAAGGACATAAATGGTTTCATACTAAATTTTCCTAATTAATTTAATTTTTGAATTGAACTTCCTTTTCAGTGTGATTTTTGATAATGTCAATCTACCCTGCTTTTGAAAGTAACCTCCTCCACATTTATGAATGTCATTTTGAGCCAAGAAAAATATTAACTTCTCTTTTTTGCAACACCCAAACCATTTACAATTATGGATACAAAACATATTTCACAGTGTGCAAAAGTGTAAGAGTAAACTTTGAACCTAAAATGTATACTATTTATACCAACCAAACCAAAGTATACTGCAAACAATATTCAACTTTTTATTCACATGCTACTTATGCAACACTCAATGGTCATGGGCACCCAACTTGGTTTTGGTAGGGGTGTGCAGCCCCAATTTCTGAAATCCTAGTCTAGGGAACAGAAGATTGGCTCTGAATAATGGGTCTAAAGAACTGAAGTAACCCCAAAAAAATAACCATTGCAGGGCTAAATTTGAGATTTGAAAGCTTTTTTTTTGGGGGGGGGGGGCTAAATTTTAAAAAAAAATGGAAAATAGGGCTTGTGAACTAAAGATCGTGCTTGAAATGGGGTCTAGTAAGCAGCTGGCAATGTGTGGAAAGGGGGTCTTGAGTGCCGCACATACCCATATGTGCCCCTTCCCCAGGGCTGGTATTCAATCAAACTCTAACATCGTTTGCAAAGGATATGAACTCGTTATAAGAAAAACAGGTTGACACGTGCACATGCATTATATGTGTTACAGGAAAAAATACTGTACTAATTGTTGCTTCTTGTTGTCAAAGCCTATACGATGAAGCAATATCACCTGGCAAATTACACATGATGGCAACTTCGATAAAAGAAAAAAAAGAAGAAAAAAATAATTATATTCTCTTCCCTGACTCACTCTTTAAGGTTGAGATTGTTGCAAACCTAATATATATGTTTGCTAACCACACAATATTTTTGACAATTTCCAATTACAGTGCACAAACTAGATATCTTGTGCACAAAACACAAAACAGTCAACAATGGAAGAAGTGGATATATATCTTAAAATCACCAAAAATGAATTTTCAATATAAATGTAAATATATTATTTACTTTGTTAAAATGAATTTCCTTACAATGGGGCTCTCCATACAGGAGCGTCAAATCTATATGCATCTAGATGAATGTGTATTTCCAAAGTGCAGATTATGTTCACACAGTCACGTGTCAATCTGACTTTACTTCCGTGACGCGTATTGACATGCTTGGGTGTGCGTGTGAGTGGAAATAACACAACTGTACGCGTTTGTACACGCGCAGTCACTTACGCTAGTGAGATTGTTTGCATAAGTCCATTTTAATCTAGATGCATTTAGATGTGCGAAGTACAGATTAATTTGCCCGTGTGGAGAGTCCCAACGATATAAGCATGTGAATTAACAAGATATTTGGGAAGACTTTAAAAAATGTATATCAAAATAAAGTGTTGAAGTCTATGCTGGTCAGGTTAATTCAATTAGTTGTAATGGAAGGATATAAATACAATGGTAAAATGGATGTGAATTGCAATTAGCCATAAAGGAACTTGGGAGGTGAGGTTGCACAAAAATGTGTTAATATGTTGGTTCAGGATGCTTGATTTGTTAACTGTAAATCGTCAAGTTTAGGTTTCAGCCACATATCAACATATAGAGCTTAACATACTCCGAACGTTCATTATTATGTTTTATACACTGATTATGTGATTGCTCGTTAGAAGTATGCCTAATTCATTACCCATATATGGCGGTGCAGTTAGGCGAATATTGACCCCAATACGTTGATGTGCGACTGACCCCTTAATTTTGACATGTGTTAATTAGCTGAGTTTAGTGCTGTAGATTATGACCTATATATATATAAAAAATATCTTTAAAGAAGCCAAGGCTTCCACATACATACTTTTCTTTTTGTCAATTTTTTTGGACAAAAATGTTCATTATGGTCAAAATATGTATGTTTTTGATATTTCTGTGAAGTTATTTTCTGTCAAGTGATAAATTTTAATGGTTCATATTATTAAAAGGCCAAATCATTAATATTTGAATTGCATGAAGAATAGGAGATAATGAAAAGTACCTGTATCACTTGAAAGCTACATATAATATTATTATTATTTACATGTAAATTAGAAAATCTACTAACTTCATAAAATTTACTACTTCACTTTTGTTCACTCAGTTAAAGGTGTAGGTTCATAATAATATCATAAATATTTCTGTTGGTTATTCTCAGATACCCATTTGTCTGTAATATCAAATGGGCTCAAGCTATGAGAATCAAACTTTGAATTACAACATATGTACCAGTCTATTGGAATACACATAATAATAATACACAACATTTATAGAGCGCCTTATACAACTGTTTCAAAGCGCTGCTGATGCCTATTATTACACTGCTGTCAGAAACCGTCACAATCATTTCGCATTCACCGAGGAGTCGCTGGCCATGCGCGTACCCAATCTGCACTTACATTGTAATGTTTCCCATAACAGCTTCCCAATAACGCTCAGGTAGACGAAGCAATGAGGATTAAATGCCTTGCCCAAGGACATAACCCGTTGGCCATAGCAGGGATGATGATGATTATTTCACTAGACCACACAAGCTCCTCAATACAATACTGGTTAAGCCAATAAAAAAAGGGTTTTATCAGAAACTTCATGCAAAACAGCTTTGCGGTATGCAATTTTTTAAAGGAAATTAGCTATGAGGTTTGCGGTATTTTTTTTTAACACCCTAAAATTTTGATCGCCCAAACTTACGTTCTCGTCACATTTGTGAAGTGCCCAGTTTCTATATTCGATCTCCCTGTTTTAACTAGACAAACTCTTGACAATCATGTTAAAATAAAACGTAAAATTCACGGTAAAATGTGCTAAAAAGCGATGTCCATGATGTCTTAAACCCCGCGATGTGTATTTGAATGGTACCGTAGATTCCATGCATGTGATACATGATAGTCTTCAGCCCATGCTCTGGTTGTTCGGAAAACCACTTGGTATTTCCTGTATGCATCTACAAACATGTAGCAAAGACTAGCATGCATATAGGTGAATTATATTGGTGTCCTGCTAGTACCATCGTTAGCATTAATACATTGTCGTCTCCAACACAAGGGGAAATATTTGAGGATATAATAATGGGTGATTTCCAAACGGGTGTCGATCGATAGATTACTCTTGATAAAAAAATAAATAAATAAAAAGAGTGAAAGACCAACGTGTAGCTCTACGCACTAAATTAATTTTCACAAAGTAATGCGCGCAGGTATCTGAGACAAACCTTTTTTTTTTTGCCTTACCAACCTACTATAAAATGCAAAATTGTTCAACAGACTCAATTGAAACATGAAATGACACAAAAATGCACCCTACTTTGATAATGAAAGATGGAAAATGACAAAATGAAACTAACTTGATTGAAAATGGTACAAAAATTGTACCATTGGAAAATGGAAATGACAAATGCACCCAGCAATATGTTTGAAAGATGAAAATAGCACAAAAACTGAACTTTACTGTGCCATTGAAAGATGAAAAATGATCAATGAATAACTTCACCAAGCTTACAATTCTACACTTACACTTATCCCATCACATGAACAATTTGAAAAATAAAGTACCCAGAGTCACAAGCTGACTCTTTATCGTGCACAACACTATGTATTACAGGAAAGGTTTAAAATGAGCTAAAGAAGATGGAAAATTTGCCAGTTTGATGTTGATCACACTGTGGAAAACAATATATGATGACGATCATCACACTGTGGAAAACAATACATGTATACTGTACCACAAATTTGGAAAGCCTAATGGTACAATTATTAAGTTCACTGAATTTGAACAGGAAGTGAACACTTGAAGTACTTTCTAATCTCCGGAGGGGGGGTACTTACATTGATGGAAGGTACGAGTATGTGCCGCCCCCAAGACCCCCTTTTCAAGCCTCCTCTTCCACTCCCAAAGATGCTCTTTTTAAGATTACTTCAGTTCCGAAAAACTCATTTTCCTCAAAAGTGTGTTTTATTATGTTTTCAAGCTAATTTTGAGCGATTTCAGCTCAAATAGTTGTATTATTATGGAACAAAAGCAGTTCCTGAGACCTCAATTCGGGAAAAAATCAGTTCCATAGACCCTATTTTGGACCAAAAATCCGTTCCACAAGACCCTATTTCAGATATCGCGGATCTCACATACCTATCAATTTTTTTTAGTTCCCCCCAGTCCCATCTACGACTGCAATGATATTGAAAACTTAACCTTCATGCACCTCTCAGTATAGCCTTAACCCTCAAAGAGCCGGGCTTTTTCGACCCATCTCACAGCCGGGGGGGGGCGG
>JXSR01S074129.1:24274-36643 GCA_000969725.1 Ophiothrix spiculata | reverse complement strand
CTTTTAGGGTTAATACCTGGCCACCTTGATGTTTTCAGGGAAAACAGTCAGAATCATTACAAGGCACCAAGTTGAAATTAAAATAATGTTATGACCCCGGTTACTCACATTGACAAGGTATACGTATATGTGCCTGCCTTTTGGGGTGGGGTTTTCACAGATTTGGTATAGCGATTAGGTGGTTTTAGCCAAAAATAGGTATAGAGATGGTCAGTTTTCAAAGTTCGGCAGGCACATACCCGTACAAATTTTTTTGAAGATCGTGCTTATGATATTATCAAAGTCCTTCCATGCTTTCTGCCCATCCAGTTTCCTCCTTTTTTTTTGATGATGATGATATTCTTTATTTTAATTTTCACCATTCGGGAAAAGTGGTATAGAATTAGTAACCGCTTCAAAATTTCCTGAAATTGATCCATTATCAATATTAAATATGATGATGTACATGAATTACCTGTAACTCACAAACGGCTAAAATTATCTTGAGTCCAAATATATCATACAAAAATTTCCTGTTTCGTCTTTGACTCCAACCCCCTTTATTGCCAATATATTCATATATCCCCCGTCAATGATGTATTCAGACTTGATTTCTTGATTTTGTTTGTATGGTTTTGATGAATACCGGTGGGTTATAGGGTTATGGTAGCATGTCTACTATATATAAAAATATTTATGCATCTTCTAAAGTAAATCAAATCTATATTAACCCTAACTCCCAAATGCTTAACTATCCGAGTCAGAATACGTCATACAAAAATTTCTCATTTCCCCTGAGATTCGAACCCTCCATCGATCGCGACTTCTCGCATCCCAATCCCATGTCAACCTATTGCAAGCCACCAAGTATGGCCTACCATGCCAGCCATTCTATGCCTTGATTGTTGCTTGTTGGATTTTGTTGGACTGTGACATTGTTAAGCTGGTTTCAGACTAGCCGGTCCTGCTGTCGCACGACAATACGACAGGCAAACATTTAAAAGTGCGCAAACTCGATCTTGTCGCATCAGGAAATGTTTGCGGCAAGCACGACAAGCCGATATATCGATTACCCTGTCGCCATGGTCGCAACGACACGGTATTTTGAGTTGGAATAAACTCAACTTTTCTTGCACAGACCATCGCGGCAATATGCAAATGTGTCGTGCTACAGCACGACAACTCAAAATTGCATATGTTTGTCGTGTGCCGCAACGTCGTGCGACAGCACGACAAGCTAGTCTGAAACCACCTTTAGGGTTAATACTTGCTTCTGGGGTATGCAACAAATGAGCAGTAGAATCTGGAAGCCACTGTCACTGTACAGAAACTAACATTATTATTGAACCAAACCAAAACCAAACTTGATGCTTGAAACTACTTATGATGGTTCTGAATCTTAACTGAAATAAACATGCTAGATGATCTCTATGGAGATCTACATGTATACTAAAATTTGTTGGAGTTTGTAGGGTCAAATTTGCAGCCTATTTTGAAAGGTGTGTTAACACACGTTTAAGGAAGACTACCCCCCTAGGGACTAAGTCTAACTATTTGTAAAAACTTTTTTTCTGTTTCTAGCATATCTCCTCACAAAGGGAAGGGTGAAAATGCCATGTTTTGACCATAATTCAAACCAGGGACCTCATATTCCCAAAGATGGTATATAACCGCTCTCTGTGACGTACTTGGACTGGCACATTTTTGTGGTTTTCTACAATGAGATTTAGTGAGATCTGGATCAATTTGGGTTGAAAATCCTATGTTATCAGTATGGCAAGGTTCTGGCATTAGATAGCTTCTTACATTAAGTGATGCTGCACTGGGGTTGCTTTGGGTGTGACGGAGGGTGGGGGCTAGAAGCGTCTTTATAGTTGGTCTAACTATTTGTAAATCTTTTTTTTCTGTTTCTAGCATATCTCCTCACAAAGGGAAGGGTGAAAATGCATGTTTTGACCATAATTCAAACCAGGGACCTCATATTCCCAAAGATGGTATATAACCGCTCTCTGTGACGTACTTGGACTGGCACATTTTTGTGGTTTTCTACAATGAGATTTAGTGAGATCTGGATCAATTTGGGTTGAAAATCCTATGTTATCAGTATGGCAAGGTTCTGGCATTAGATAGCTTCTTACATTAAGTGATGCTGCACTGGGGTTGCTTTGGGTGTGACGGAGGGTGGGGGCTAGAAGCGTCTTTATAGTTGCTCCAAATTTTAGATATATTATAAATAAATTCAAATTGTCTTGATTATTCATACCAGCAGCGGATCAAAGGGGATACTGAGATCGCGCCACCATCACTCCACACTCTTCTTTGCTAATATGGCAAAAAGTTGCAAAATCATCCTAATTTTTGTGTAAAGACACCATCTCTGTGTGAGCAGAATTTATTCTTCCCCAAGAGGCATCCATATTGGAAACAAGAGCTTTCGATACTCTAGGGAGTGTCATCTTCAGAGCTCTCAGTCTACTTTAAAAACAATAATTTTTTCAGATCCTATCTCCGCCACTGGTTACCAACACTTTAAAGTACAATATTCAAATATGTTTTAATTAACTGTTTATCAAAGAAGTTTCATGAATATAGAGCAGTTTCTATAAATGAAAAGCTGTTAATATTTCACAAATACCCATGGCAGATTAGTATGAAATTTATTAAGCCTAATGCGAAATATGGAAAATGTTTAGTAACACACACAAAAATATTAGTTAATAAGCTAGAATATTACTTTTTATGACAACTGAAGCTAAATTTCATTATAAAGCAAAATGGTGATTAAAGAACAGATAGTAGCGTATCATACTGTTAATGAAAAACAGCTTAATCACATCATGATGAAAAATGTTCTCATGATGTAACTAGAGAGCCGTATCGATTAATGACCATAACCAAATAATCACTCTACATACATGTACCAGTATCAAAGAACATCTACCATGAGAACATCTCATATCTCGAATGTGAGAACATACTTGGCTTGGATGACTCAAGATTAACCGTAAATGAACATCGTGTGTTTCTTCATTTCTGGCCTACTTAGAAACACAGGAGTGAAGATGCATATTTTCACCAAAAATTTGAACCAGGGTATTTTCGCATTAAAAAAAAACCCTTTTCCACCTATGATGAGTTGCGAATTTCAAGATATTGTTTGGGCAACAGTGTTTTAATATTTGCATTTAAAAACACACTGTCAATGACATTTTCATTTGATACATTTTGTTACTTTTGAGATCAAAATCAAGATTTAGAGTAATACTTAGTTTTGTTAGGATTAGAGTAAGCTTCAAAGATCTCAAACCCACCACCAAACATCTGACATATATAACATCTAGAACACAGGTTTTGTTTGATGTTGTTTATTTATTCAAATGGAGAAAACATGAGAGATTGGGAGTTGGGACCTAAAATATGCTTGGTCAATATTGCCAATCCCACTGTGTGTGTGTGAAAATAATGATGTGCTATCACATCTACACCTTTAAAAGTGCAAAACAAAGAAAATGGTGTGAACATTAAAAGGAGCATAGTCCGATTACCTCAACTTTTTTTCAAACTTTTTAAGATTTTGGTACCAAAATATTACACATATTTTTCTCATAACCCATGTGAAATTTCATGGCTGAATTACGTTTCGTTTTGGAGATATACATGAAAATGTGTCTAATTATGGTAACCATAATTAATTTGCCACAGTAACGTATAGGCAGCTCTGAAATACATGTACAAAATTGACAATAAAATCAAAACGGTTTTTGGGGTTGTTATCTTTCATATATAAAATATAAAGTAGATCCAACGGACAAGGTACAAAACACATCAAGGATCAAATTGGATACAGAAGGTTACTTAGAGTACAATTGAATATAGAGAAAAACAAAGTAAGCCAACTCAATGTGGGGAGGATAACAACATAAGCCTAATGTCTAGAAAAAAAAAATAAAAAAAAAATGATATATAAATAACTTTGAAGGCCTAATATATGCACAAACAAAAATATAACAAACTCACCAAACAGCAATTAACAAGAAACGGATAATCTACAAAAGTGACGGTTAATAAACGGACTGCACGAGCTTTCGGAAACGGTATACTTTCCTTCGTCTGGTTCACAAGAACATATAAACAAGAAATATAAACAAATAAAACTACGACAACATTATCATTTTGATAATGTTGTCGTAGTTTTATTTGTTTATATTTCTTGTTTATATGTTCTTGTGAACCAGACGAAGGAAAGTATACCGTTTCCGAAAGCTCGTGCAGTCCGTTTATTAACCGTCACTTTTGTAGATTATCCGTTTCTTGTTAATTGCTGTTTGGTGAGTTTGTTATATTTTTGTTTGTGCATATATTAGGCCTTCAAAGTTATTTATATATCATTTTTTTTTTTATTTATTTTTTTCTAGACATTAGGCTTATGTTGTTATCCTCCCCACATTGAGTTGGCTTACTTTGTTTTTCTCTAATTATCTTTCATATGACATTATAAACTTAATTTTGAAAAATCGGACCAAGCTCCTTTAAATGAATCATAGTCTGTGGAATTTGGATGCAAGCTGCCATATACAATCAGCACAAGAATTGGGTTTTTTTATCAAATCTGATCCTCCATAAAAAAAAACTCCTGTAAGAATATTTTCAAACAAACCATTTTTTTGTAAATGTTTCTGGAGGAAGGTCAACAAGAATGGAGATTGTGATATTGACAAATATCACAAAATATCAAAAATAACTAAGAATTAAATATATCTTTTAACAAAGCATTGGTGTGTCAGACAGTTAAAACATCATTTTCAAAAAGAGACTTTTGATAATGATAACTCAACAAGCTATAACTCCATTTTAGTACTATTATGTGAAGACCATGAGTCTAATAAAAATAATTCACAAATAGAGACATGTTGCCAAGGAATAACCATAGATTTAAAGAGGAGATTCTTGACTTGCCACCATTTTTATTCTGGCATGGGAATCAAATTGGGGTCTTTTGGTTTTGCTAATGATGCATTGCATCTTGTCTCATAATGGCGTATCAATCATGTAAAGTATTATTTGCGTAGTTTGTCTCTACTCGCGACCGAATCTTGGTGCTTGGAATTGATTTGAGGGGAATCGAGTGTACCCGAATACCCCAATTTGAGCTCCATAGCTGACGATGGCAATACACAAGCCTGAATACAAAGTTCAGGATCTCCTTTCTACACCTGTGGGAATTGATAGTCCTGAAGTTTTAATGGATCATTTGTTAACAGATTTTAGCCTTTCTTTACGCTTTGCTTGGCTCAGTGTTCGTGCTTCAACTTGTGCTGAAATTGCTCATGCCTTAGGCACTTCTTTGAGTCTATATTTTAAAGTGTCTCTGACAAAGATTAACATGAATGATCATGAACAAAATAAAAATAAATTCATCTGTTTTACCAGAAAGTTCTCTTATATACAAGCTAATCTGTTGGCATGTAGTGAGGATGCATTTTTCCCATTTTATTCCCAATTTAGTCTATGTTCTCCCATTCTAATCTTTAACATTCAAGAGTCATCCAAGCCAAGATTTCAAGACCACTTACAGTCCCACCATATGCTGTCCGTCCACGGCGATTTGGAGTTGAAGAAACAGACGGTTCACTCTGCATTTCCATCAGCAGAATTGATTGTTGACTTCAAACTATTTTCTTTAAAATAGGTGGGATAACGGAAACAAAAAATTACATTCTCACCCACAATGCATCAAGTTTTTCTTTTTTTAAGTTGCGGTTAACTCTTTCAATCACATTGATAGTAAATTAGAAACCTCAGTAAGCCATTTGCTAACATCCACGGTGCTCAACCATAGTGCTAATCTCCATAGACCTAAATTAAGAAAAAGTGTGCACACACAATTCACTCCCATAAATATACACATCTAATTCACTCAATGAGAAAGCAATAGGTACGGTTGTAATTGATGAAAAATTGTGAAAAAATCATCTTTCTTCCAAAATTATCTTCACCAAATGTGTAACTACATGTACTTTCTCCACATGTGTGACAAAATCCTATAAAATGAAGTGTGTTTTTTCTCTTTGTGTTTAGAAATTCTCTCCCTTTAGATAGTTGGTTGTAGCCTTGAAGAAAGTTTGGAACACCAGTTCTTAGTACCAAGGTCAGAGCTCTCCAAACACCTCATCACTGGGATCTCTATTGACTTTCAAGATGAAATTTTGGACTGGGGCAAAAATAATTGGTATGTGGGAAGCCACTTATATCCAAGTTAATCACCAGGCGGGGAAGGTCCCGATTTTGAAATTTGTGTTAAAAGATTATAAGTTGACTTCAAATCATTATTTTAATTACTTTTTTTTTCACTGAGCTGATGCTCTAAGCCAAAACATGTACATATAAAACTAAACATTTACTGGTACTTATGAACAGTTCTTACCTGAAATATTGACTAGACGACTTATAACAAATATTCACTAAAATGTAGAAGTTAAAAATTAACAAAATATTTGCCACGAAAAAACTATGCATTTAACTACAAGAGAACCAGAGATAAAATTAAAAAGTGCCCCTGTCCTCGCATCTACATCTACATCTGGCATCTATGTAGGCCTATATTGCAGTTGTCTTTAGCAATAGGTTAGCTGTTCTTGTAAACCAGAATGGCAAAACTGATCAATGAGGCTTTCTCTCAGGATGAGATATTTTAGCTCGTCATGCAGCATTTGACAAGCGGAAACAATATTTATGAAACAATATATTCTATTTTATTCACAAAACTGTGTACAAGTTTCAATTTGCCAATGTTTAACATGACTGAAAGTGTCAAACGAAGAAACTTTACATTGTAAACTGTATTCATGTCAAAACTAGCAGTGTTGCATGATGAAGAATTACATAGGATGTGAAATATAATGGAGTGCTTGGTTCAATTTCTGGTTGGGGACTTGGAGATCTCTTTATACTCAGAACCCCGACAATTTTCAGTAATACAAACGATAGAATTATAATTTGGCTCAGAAATTGGTCAAATTATAAAATATAAACAAGAGAAACTACCGCAATTCTTCACCCACTTGACATCAAGCATTTTTGACAGAACAAGAGGCAGGGTTTTTTTCTGGTTCTAAAACAATTTCCTCCTGGTTCATGTCAGTTACCAAACACAGTCTATAGGCTTAGGGCTGATGTTAACATGAAAACACAAATCCCAATTAGAAAGACTAACATAATTATCACCATTTTGGACACAGGAAATGAATAATTTCTTTGTTGGTGCCTATCTGAGGAATCTATATAGAAATCAAAACCCTAAACTACCGATCACTGTTTTCAGATCATCACTCATAATTTAGGACTGACCATCATGATGACACGCACAAACTTCTTATATAATGTCTATAATTATCAATGGTCAGGACTCATAAGCTTAAATATCAATTTAGTATAACAATAGAATCAAACACCGACATGTTTACAGAGCTCAACAAATTAAAAACCAAACTCATACATGTACATGGATGGGTAAGTGACCATGTTTGCATTCATATACAGATTTCACACCAAGCTCTGTGAGATTCGTAAATGAGATGAATAACTTGGAATTCCAACAATGTTTACATTAGTATGGTAAAAGGATATGTTCAGTGCTTATATATTGACATGCATCAAATCATAACCAATGCTGATGAACTGAATTTGCATCTCAATATCCCAAGTAAGACAACAATACAAAACCTTCAATCTTTAGATTAATTTGCAATTAAACCTTTGAGGTATACATATAGTGGGCAGAGGGGTAAGATCCTCACCCCTTTTATTTTACCCTACCTTTTTATAAAGGATACTGAAAATTATTGACCCCCACCCTTTTAGCAATTTATATGTTTCTTACATCCACTTCTGGTGACTTGGTAATGATGTAGACTGACACTCAAAAGTATTACTGAAATATGTGGCTGTCCAGCACGTATGAACCGTAAATGCCAGAAACTTCATTTTGCGCTACAGGTGAAAATACATGTCAAGGTTGTAATTTGCCTAAATTGATTTTTGACAGATTCACAATCCATGTGCTTACTTCAAAATACCAGCAAAGTTTCATTTCAAGAAAATGATAGGAAATATGAAATAAATCTGCATATTTTTAAGACAATCAACAGAAAATATAGGGCTTACTGATCTTTGAACACGTTTATCTCAGTTATGCGTTTTACTCCCCGACAACCTTTTGACGGACCATATCTTGACTTCTGGAAATCCAAGATCATTAAGATGTCATTTTAATCCTTAAAGCATGGTCTTTGCAAATAATTTAAAAATTGAAAATGGCAAGAGGTGGCATTTACGGCTGGTTTGGGATGGACGGTCACATATGTCACTCACTTACTTTCAGCCCCGCTTTCAGCCCGAGGATACATGTATTTCTATTTTTCCATTTTGTTTTTAGATATAGTTACACAACTTTGAGAGTCTAAAGAACCACACCCTTTGTAGTGTGCTTCCACCCTTTATATCAATCCACCTTTTATGTGGAAAAATGTGCAATTTTTTACGATTTCAAACCCCCCATCCTTTAAAAAACAAGGACTGCCCACATAGAAATCAATTTTAGTAATCTCTTAATAAGTGGTTATTCCCCCCCCCCCCCCCCCATTTTCTTCTTTTACACAGATGGCATTCGAGAATGCCCCCTTAATTTCAAATTAATCTTTTCGTTTTCAAATTTTTGGTATACCTAGGTGCTCTGTAACATATCCAAAATTCAGGCCAGTTGGCTAAAGTATATTGGCGCACCTCACCTCAAAGACCGCCCCTCGACCTATACTTCATTCTTATGTTACAACATATAAGCATCATGAATATCTCTGAGTTTACATCATGAAGCCCAGGGGGGGGGGGGCACTCAACTTTGAAAGTGGTAGGTATTTCAGAAATTTGGGTCTGGTGAACTGATTTTCTGTAAAAAATTGACCTTTGAAATCGATTTTGGGAGGTCTAGTGAAATAAAACCGGGGTCAAAAGAACTGAATCATGCTGAAAATGGGGATCTAGTGAGCGGCCTGAAAAAGGGGGTCTTGACCGCCGGACATATATACCCTGCCCACATATGTGAGTGCCCCCCCCCCGGCATGAAGCTGGGACGGCAAAGAACCTAATTCTGTGGATGTGAGCAGAATGATGCTGAATAAATGTTCAGAGGCTAGTGGGAGCTGGAAAGAGTCCCCTTCTACAAATCCAAACGATAATATTTGAATGAATGCAGAATGGTATTTCAGCGATTTAGAAGAAGCCTGAGTGACCATTAATAATCTATAAGGGGCATGGTAGAGATCAATCTAATACAACAACTTTTAAAGAACATATGATTATACTCTCTAGTAACTAGTTAAAAAAAGATTTATGCAACTCGTACATACTCGCAGAAATTTCATAAACAGGTTTGATTGACAGATAAATGATAAATTAGTGAGAGCCTCCTCTTGTTACCTTAGTGTGCTTGGAAGTTACCTTACTGTTACTCTAAGGTTAATCAAATATGGTCAAAAAAGGGGATTTGTGTTAAAAACAAATGAGTTACACTTCTGGACTGTCTATTTTCCTTGCCCTATTTCTTATCTTGTGCATGATAATGGAATGAGTGCATGTTGTGAGGTATAATGTGCATAGGTTATTCTCCTGAGGGGGCCACTCACTGATTATGAGTGTACACATGTTTGAACAAAGGTTTTCAAAATACCTGCTAAACAAGTTTAAATTTTGTTACAAAATGCCACTGAGGCGACGAAAAAAAAAAACTGTTTTACGGGCAGGCGAAGTTAATACACTTTGGTCGATCGGGCAATTTTTTTTTCTAAAAAATATCATTTTACCCAAAAATCCAAAAACAATGGGAGAAAAAATGAAAAAATTTTACCCAAAAAATTTATAATACAACTTAGCCAAAATTTAACAATTTTGGCCAAAAAACGGCTGATTTTACAAGATTTTAGTTTTTCAAAACTAAAAAAACAAATCATCCAAAAATGCAAATTTAGGCTCGGTCAGGCCCGTAAAACGGGTGTTGGGGGGGGGGGTCCTTGCCTAATAGTTTGATTTTCATCTTTTAACTTTTTGTTGAGAATAACTTGTTTTGTTTTTTTGTCCATGCATGTGTACACTAATTTAGTCGAATGGCCCCTAGGGTTATTCTCTATGCCAGTATTTCTTCAAAACTGACACAACTTTATAACAAGGAAAAAACATTGTTTGCTTGTCCTCCACACAGACTGGCCAAGACTTTCCAGTGGCTGGATCATTCAGTCCAAAAAAAAATCTAAGTAAACCATAGCAAAAATCTAAAAAGGTGACGGGTACTTTAATGGTTTATTCAGAGTCTTGTCGATATGCATCGATAGATGCCCATCGACACACAGTCTTTACACGCACTATACACAAGGAATAGCGTGTGTACAAGACTGTGTGTCGATGGGCATCGTGTGATGCATATCGACAGACTCTGAATAAACCAGTCCAGTTTTCTAATATTTTTTTATTGGGGGGGGGGGGGGTAAAATGACAGCTGATATTTAGTAAAGACTTTATGACAGCATTTCAGATCTGCAAAAATCAAAATTTAATTTTGTCAGGACACAACTTTGACCTGCATTTTGTACTCCAGCTCAAAATGTGAAATGCCGACTCTAGTCTACTGGAGGTTTGAGATGGATGGTCACATTTTCTCAAAAATCTGTCAAAATGGCTGTTTTAATGTGAGAATTCTAGATAAAACTTCTTTCTTTTTTTTTCATTTCTGAAATTTTGAAAGTTGGGCCGGGTTGACATTCTTTGAACAGGTGCATTTTTTTCTTAAAATACAAAACCCTATAAAAACTTTTTACAAAATATAGGGTATAAACTGGGAAGAGTACAAGCAAAGAATCTTATTTTTTTTTTGAGTACGAATATGTCAGTTGAAAAGTTAAATGAATTTAACCAGCCCATTGAATTGAAATAGCAATTTCATTGCTTAAAAATGTTTAAGAATATAATAAAATGAATTTGATGGTACACTTACTGTATCACTTACTGTGTTGATAGACATAGTTCGTTTTCTGTTTGGCTATTAGGAAAACAGAGGCTCATGGAGAACTGTGAAGTCCTGGTCTATGACAAGCTCCCTTGGAATGGTAGAAAATCAAAGTTCGATTGTTAGTATCTATATACCGATTGGCATGATTTGAGCCAGTCAATATTCTTTTACTAGTTCCCTCTCAAAACTAAAGCGGTATATAAAACAAATATTGACTGCTCTTTCATTCTGGCAATAGTAAAAACTAATTCCCTTCAGTGATCTTGAGACTATCATACTATTTCCTTTCAGTCTCAGGGAATAGTATATATAGTCTCAAGATCACTTCGGGGCAATAGTATACAAATACTGCATGGTTAGAGGTGAGGTAGTGAAATCTATCTTCCCCAAGGTACTGGTCCCAGGTACTGGTTATGTGCCTATTACCCTGAGGCTGCAAGCCGAGGAATAATAGTCTCATATAGTCATAGCCAGTACCAGAAGATAAATAGATGCACTGCTCAAAATTAACTGCGGCCATTTGCCGCGATGCCATTTTGGATTGCCGTAATGGCCTTGAAATATTAACCCACGTCACGGCCATAGTGGCTGTGCCTTTTTTTGTTGTGGCCCGGTGCCCTTTTACTTATAGTAGGCATATCACCCATGCACACAGAAAAATCAGCCGTCCATGAGCCCTGCACAGAGCTGTGTGTATTTGGGTTGTGAACCCAAAAATAGTGGTGGCTATCTCAACCTCTCATTCGTTTCACTTTTTACATATATATGAAAATAAAGTAAACATAAAGCTGTTATCTTCCTATGATTTAATATCTTTTTCATCCAAAATGATCACAAATTAATCATTTAACGACAGCCTAAACAGCGCGAGTCACTGCGCAAAATTCCTGAATTAGTGCCTGCGGATATCCGCTAACAGCCATTTTCGCTAGCTGCACCCCTATTCTCAGTGCATAATAGACAATTCCGGACCACTTTTGATGACGTAGAAATCTGTTGATGCTATTTTTTGGTTCGGAAAACACCAAAATGGCAACTAGAAGTGGAAAAACTCGGAAAGGTAGACCCTTATTTATTTGTTAAACTACACAAAAACGTACCTTTTCGGTATAATATCCTAAATTTAGACTTTTCAAAGATTATTTTGATATGTCAGGCTTTGAGTTTTGAGGTGCCCGAGTGCAATCGCGCACCTACGCGCGCCTTAAGTCACCTACCCGTGTGCGATTTATCGCGCACCTAAAATTTTTTTGCCGTGTAAAGAATCAAATGCGCCAGGTTTATGCCATATGATCCCAGGAGAAAATCTATGTATCTTATGAATCAATAAATTG